>JANHFK010002355.1:64900-76508 GCA_036250565.1 Sibynophis collaris | reverse complement strand
GAGCCTCGAACCTACAGTAATTGCAGGCATCTGGTGTTAATAGCAGGGTGTTTAGACCGCTGCGCTACCGAGGCTCTAGTTTAGTTACCAAAGCACTATTAAAATTAAACTAGAAAGACCTGGCTGAATATTTAACTCTTTTCCTAAGCAGAAATCAAAATAAGTGCTTTACCTAGCTCTGAATCAACACCCACTCCCATGCTTTAAAAAGAATGGATTTCTGAAAATGACAATATTTTTAAGACAGCATGTCCTGCTTATCTTAATGCTACGATAGCTTTACATCAAAAGAGGTAATTCCTTTGATAATCACATTCTAAATATTTTAGAACTGTAATGCTACAATTGTGTCCAGGGAATAAATGGCAATCAGTGAGATGGCCTTAATATACCCCAGTATTTGGGATAATCAGAAACCTAACTGGTACTTCTTATATCAGCTGAAGGTTTTGGCTATGCCTTAAAGGTGGCCACACAGAAAACCCATTGTAGTACAACATCTGGAATGTAACTGATGCATCTTTAATTGTTAACAGGTTTAAGGCTTCAGGAATGGTTGCAGTACCTGTACTACCGGTAGATATATTTGTGCAAATATATTTCTTGCCATTGATGTCCTTAGGAATCCAGAAACAGATGGAGGTAAAGAGTACTTTCAGGCTGCGGATACAATTTCCCCAAAGAGCTACTGCAATCAAATGGACTTAAGCAGAAACACTAACACAAAGGGGGTGGCAATCCAAAATAAGTAATGTGTTTGACAATAAGTGGTGACAATTAGGCTATTTACATCCATGGATTTTGGAGGAGTTTCTGGTTGTTACTTTAGTGGTCCGTTCTATATAAGTTACTCAGAATCACCTTGCAGCGAAATGGACAGCAAACAAATTTAATAATAAAATAAAATAAAAATATCTGGGAAATAATTGCGGATGAGCATAGTCCCAGAAAAATGGAAAAGACTTAATACTGTTTCTATCTTCAAAGGAAAAAAAAGACCTGGGTAATTTCAAGCCAGTCAACTTGTCATCAGTACTGACCAAAACAGTGGAACAAAATGTAATCATTGTGTATTTATTTAGAAACCAATGCCCTGCTTAGTAGGAACTAGCATGGTTTTATCAATAACAAGTCAGACTAAACTAACAAAACTCTTCTTTTTTATATGGTGGCTAGTTCATATGACACAGTGTACGCTAGCTTCAGCAAAGCTTCAACCAAGTCTTAATAATATGAAGATTCATGAGCGTTTTGAAGAACTGGAACAATATGATACAAATTAATCAGATGAATTTCAGCAGAGAAAAGTGCAAAGTCCTATAGATCATGAATATGCATGAATATGGGATGGCAGGACTCATACTGGGCAGCAATAGATACACAAGGGGATGAAGTTGCAATACATGCACATACATGAGCAATGTGATGAAACTGCCAAACAAGCAAACACAATCCAAGTTTGTGTTGACGGAAGTACATAGCATCAAGATCAAGTTAATTCCATTTCTTTCTATACTGCTTTGGTCAGAACATATTTATAATATTGCACTCAGTTCTGCTATTTAGAAAGAATGATGACAGACTAGAGTGTGTCCAAAGGAGTGCAACCAAAAGAAGAGGCACATGGAAGGGGAAAAATACTATGAGGAACTGTTGGGGGTATTGAGTATATTTAGCCTTAAGAAGATAAGATTGTGGAGAGACATAAGATACTGTTTTCAAGTATCTACAGAACTGTTATGAAGAAGATGGAGAAGAACTGTTCAGAATTGTTACAAAAGGGGTAGAGGATAAATAATGGATGCAAATCATAGGGAAGCAGATATAATGAATCACTTCCTAATGGTAAGAACTATTCAATGATGGAAAAGGCTGCATCAATTGGTAGTGGGCTCTCCTTCACTGGAAATATTTAAGTAGATGGATAACCATTTGTTGAAAATGTTATAGCAATGGATTTCTTCCATAAGCAGGAGGCTGGACTAGACTGAACTTGCAGGTCTTACGTTCTATGATTTTAAGAACAGGGAATTTAAACTATTTTTCAGCATATTAACTGAAAATGGAGCACTATTGAATTGCTTTCTTTTCTCGGTTTCTTCCCAGTTGCTACTGTAATGCAAAGAATGTTCAGGTTTAATTGCCATGATAAAGCTGTTTTGATGATAATCATAACAGACTGCTCCCAAGGATCTACTTTGGACCTACATACAGGCATTAATCATTCTATTTCTATTTTGCACTGTATGCGTAAGTCAGTATAGTTGATGTTGGAGCAGAAATCTATGTAATTTCACAGTTTTATCAGGAATTCATTACTTTCTGTGGGAGTCTGTGACTTGATCTTCCTAGAGATACATTGAAGAAAAGTCCTCAACACAGAAATCAGACAAGGTAATAATGATGAGAGTCTCATATAAATTATCCAAGGTTACTCTTATAAATGTCAAGGTATCTGATCAATTTTTTCTTTATGCATTTCTAAACATTTCTAGATATATAAAACTAGAAAGATCAAAGGTTATCTCCAGTATTATTAGCTTAGAAAGCAAATAGCAACTAAAATGGGAGGCCACTTGTAGCAGGGACCAGATTTAGCTTCCCCTGTACTTTAGCTGTTTATCCTCCTAGAGTATATTATACATAGCCATATACATACAATTACGTTGGATCGTGATTTATAAGCCTTTTTTTTTCTTGCACAAACCCGTAATGTCCTTTTTCCCTGGACTGACTGTAGGCATTAGCTAAGGAGGCTTCGTAGAGTAGAGATAGTTGGATACTGAGAACTATCTCAAGTATTACACCATATCTCCATCAGGAATTAAAAATAATTTCATTATAGAATAAAACTTACTAAGAACAAATAAATATTGATGCTTTGCATTTACTAAACACTAGGTTGAATGAATGAAGTCTGGCTAGCATTTGTTCCTCCTCAGAAAAGGAATACACTCTTGTAATCTGAACAGAAGTTCACCTGTTGTATGTTTAATAACGTCCATAGCATTGTCCCATCTAAGTCTAGTGTCCTACTGATATTACTAATCTGTCAGAGTTTGTTGCAGCAATCAAATCCAGAAAGCACACACAGGTAACTGATTCAGCATGATTCATTAGCTTCTCTTTATATACTGTATAATATAACATATAAATAAATATACAATACCAACAGCAGATTTTCCAACGTGGTAGCAAGTACAAGCAAACACAGACAGAGGAGAAAAGAGTTTCCATTTAGGTCAGCAAACTAGTTTAGCTTCTACAGACTCAGATTTCAGCACACCATGCTTAAGTTTCTGTTTCCAAACAGCCCCCATTGGCTGATCTGTTGTCATGCCTATTCGTTAGCTGATCTTGTTACTATGCCTTATTCCAGTTCATGAATATTCTGACATAATCATATTCACATTCATGCATATTCAGGTTCTCCCATACTTTGGTTGTCTGTACACAAACTCTCCTAAGTGTTTTAAAAGCATTTCTTTCCAATCTTTTTTATTCTACAGTTTATTTAGCACAGAGGTAAATGCTTTATGAATTTTTTATCTACATACATGCTAACAAAAATGCAATGAGAACATGTATGTCTCTGTAACAAATTGACATTTGTACAACTGGGGAGTATTTGCACCTATAACATTGTTTATCAACATATGTTGGGGGGGAGGCAAAAAAAAAAGAAGCTGAGACATAGGATGTGAAAGCCCAACATGTGTCCTATCAATTGATGAAGGAAAAAATAGTATTTATATTATGATAGCACAGTTCTCTAGAACAAGCAACAGGATGTGGCACAGACTGCACATTGTACTCACAATGTTCATTGGAATAAATAGCATTAAAAAAAATCACACATAATGGGATACTTGTAATGAAAACAAGACAGCAAAGAAGTATAGATGTAAGAATTATGATTTGTCTACTTCCTTTGCCCAGCAGGGTGTTCTATCATTAAAAAAAGAGAAAATTTAAGGGGGTTTTTTCTTCACTATTTTCACAGTGTCTGATTCTCTTTCCTGCAGAAACGTTGATGGCAATTATCAAAGTGTACTGGAGTTACAACATAATTCTTCACTTGTTATACTTCATTTTAAAAAATAAAGTCACAACTATTTAGAACAGCAAGTATCGCTTTAGGCTACAGCTCTTAGCCAACTTCAATTTGTCAGCCAATGTATTTTGTACATTGTATTTTGTACAATGCATTTTGTACAATGTATTTTGTATAAATTTACATTGTAAATTTTCATCAGTATTTATTTTTCATTTAGAGGAATAAGACCACTACATTTCTCAAAACAATTCTGTGTGTGTGTGTGTGTGTGTGTAAAAACCCTTATATGTGTATATAACCATTGAAGTATACAAGCTATAATCCAATAAATGGCAGCTGAGAATTTTTTTAAAAATCAAAAAATAGTATCAAACCAACAGAAGTTCACTAATAACCTATAGTAATTTCTTTTTTTTAAAAAAAGGCTAACTCTTTGAGGATATAATTCCAGTGGTCACACTGCATGAGTTCTCAAACAGATCCATACAAATCAGTCAAGGAGAAGAAGCACAATTGTGGTTTCTCAAAGGTTGTACTGTACTTGCAAATCCTAACAATGCAAAATAGTGATAGTTTGAAAAGATGTAGTGCTTTTCTACTTTATGTATAATAAAAGTAGAATAACTCAAAATCAATGAAATGACAGAACTGAATACAAAATGAACAGCTGATCAGGGTAAGAAGGAAAAAACATGTTTGGGGGAAAAGATTAACAGGAAACTGTGGAAAGTTCATTCCACAGAACTTTTTATAAATAAGCCCTGCACTCCTCATATGAAATAGGAACATAAACAAAATCAAAGGATATGAAAGCCTTTTTTATAGAATGTTGATCATAGTAACACTTTTCACAGACAACTATATTAGTAAATCAGTTTCCCATAACCGGATACTCTTCAGATGGGCTGAAATTAGAATTCAGACTTCTGAACCAGCCCCAAACTACAAAACACTGCAATACGCAGTTGCCTTGATAACATGTTGAAAGAGCCACCACTACCATCAAAAAATGAAACTACTCTATTTCTTCCATTCAGTGTGTCAGGCATTACCTATGTTTATTTTTGGGTTTGATTTCTTTACACACGTCTTTGAATAGCATTAATAATCCAAGAAGTGTGTCACTTTTACTCATCTATCAAAGGCCCAATCATCTCCTGGGCAAAGATGCTGTCAGTTCTTATTGTGTTGAAGCTAGTGACACCAAGAGAAAATGCTAGCTGCTGTTTTTGTTTATTAAAGTTCAGAAGTTCCTAAGGGGAAGTAAACAGCAATGTCTTCTTTCTCAGAGCATAAAGATCCTTAAAATAACCCTTAATACCCAAAGGAAACCCAGTGTATTTTCTATTCCCTTTTGCTCCCATTCCACTTGAAAGGAGACATAAGCAAATTTACCGCCAAACATTTTTCATCCTAAAATTATGGTGATGATGGTGGTGGTGGTGATGATGATGATGATGATAACAACTACACATAACACCCCAGATTTAACCACTGTCAATAGGAAAGACAAGAAAGATAGCGACTGTGGCAAATGTGACTATGCAACAAACCATAATAATGGTCATTGTTACCAAACCACTAACTAGTACAGGAAGACTGTGCTACCTGTACTACAAGCCAGGTAGCACAGCCTTCACACTGGCATCAAACCAATGATGTGAAAGATTAGTAAAACTGGCTCATGTATTACTATAAGCCTGATGAAAAGCACCCACATTTGTCCATTTGCAGCAGAAAAAATAATCTTAAAAAGTAAAAATAGTATTTAATGCCATAATAAAGCGGTATCCTAAAGACTGTCTGTTTGTATAAGCAATTCTATTATGACAGCTAGTAAACTGCCCTGTCTTAGATTGGCTGAAACTTGACAAAAGTCTTGCTATTCTAATAGCTTTGGATATGGGACATAAAGAAATAGAGACGACACAACAAAAGGTTCCTAGCTGTCATGCATTCGCATGGAGGGGAAAAAGTTCAAATATTTGTTTCTGCTAATTGTAAATCTCTGACAATTAGAAGATGAAACTACAAAAAGAAAGAAATGAATATGGAAATTCAAGAACACTAACTTGAACAATTCCTCCTGTTGTTGTTTTTTTTAAAAAAATATCTGATTAAGTCATAACTTAGCTGAAATTAATTATGTTTGTCCAGTAACCACGTGCCCATTATCGGATGGCCTGGGGAACCCAGAATGGGATGGAGCCCATCAAGTGGCTCATTTGACAACAGGTGGTCACCAGGGGGGTGGGGGGTTATTGTTTTTTTGGTTTTTTATACTGGGTTTTTACTGTTTGTAAGCCTCCCAGTGTCGCTGTAAGTGAGTAGATGCCATATAAATCTTCCAAATAAATAAATAAATAGGAAGAGGTGGAAGATACACAAAGTTAGTACTTTCCCAGCTGATTTCTGTTGCTGTTATAAAAATTATAACATTAACAGATGTCATCAAAGGTCTCTCGTATCGCATCTGTTTCCAGAAAAATAATGAATTTCTAAACAAAAACAAAAACAAACGTAAGACTCCAATACATGATGTTTAACTCTGTTTTCAGCAGTTGTCGACCCTAAGGGAACTGAGTCGTTCTGTCAAAACATCTCAAGTAAAATTTCAATCTATCATCATTCTTTCATTTTACTTTAGGAGGGAGAGAACAGAAATTACGACTGGGGCTTTAAAACATTATTGTTTTTATTTCAAACTGGCTATCTACTGTATATCTTGGAAATACTGGACCATAAAGTGCTTCTAAAATGTAAGTCTGAGCAATTTGCAGACTGATTTTTGAATTCATCTGAGAAGACATCTCTCTGCACTCATGGATGATCTGGCCTACAATTAAGTAGGTTACTCTCTGTTCCATATACTTTTGCATGGAAAAAGCACTACAAATGATGTCTGTGGAGATTCTCAGTCATCTATTTATGGGAGTTCTGCCTGGAATCCCCATGCCTGGAATACATAAAATGCTGGGACAGCAAAACTTTCTGTGATCTAATACAAAGATGCTCAAGGGGCAAAATAAAATTAATTTCTCCCTGAATATGTTTATCGTTATGCCCAGAAATATCAGACATGATGCCACAGTATATTAAAGTTCCCTGATCATAAAATGCTTAAAAAGAAAAAGAGGCTTTGCTATTGGGTAATATATCATTTTAAAATAATCTCATGGAAGTTGAGGGGGAACTTTGATCTCTTCACCTCATATTGTAAGCAGTGACTTGCTATAATAACTTGTTTTCTTCCTCAAAGCCATAGTTATGCAAGGCCACTTCTACAAGAAAAGTATTAGATGAAGAAGATACAAGTTGTCTTTTCTTGCTAATCTGTGATATTCTATTAAAAAGCCCCAGGAGCATTTTTTACTAAATTATATCCGTGCAGATAACATAGTCTAAATAAAATGTACCGATATCTATTTGTCACCACTGACCTTAATTATCTGCCCAAATTGCTTTTCCTCCTGAAGTGTTTAAGAATTATTAGTTGGCTTTATCCTTTGATTAGGCACAACTCTTACCACTACTTATCTGTCTCTATTAAAACCATCATTAGTTCATCTTCTGGGAGGACTCTCATTTGCTTTTTAAAAATTGTGTAAATCCACACCAGAACTACCACACTTCACACTTTTGTCCTCCTCTTTCCATTTCTTAAGTAATCTGGTGTTCAGGTTCAACTCTCATTATCCCACACCATCTGAAGGAAACTGGATTGCCAGAACACCGCTTTGGTGAGTAAGACTGCAGACTTATCCACATTTATTCCTCACTGACCTAGAAGGCCTTCTTTATGATGAAGATTAAGTTGAAGGGTCCTTGATGCTCTCTGAGTGTTATTGTTTTCTTGCAGATGTTTCATTACCCGAACTAGGTAACTTCATCAGCATTGATAATGTTACCTAGTTTGGGTAATGAAACATCTGCAAGAAAACCATCACACTCCGAGAGCACCAAGGACCCCTCATTGCAATCCTAAACTACAAATATTCTTCTTTATGGAAGATTAAGTTGTATTAGACTGAGTGGAATAAGCTTCCCCCTTACATTACATTGCTGAACAAGTAGAACCTCTGTAGTGCGTAAGACATAATTCACTGAACAATTAAGCAGCTGAAAGGAATTTCTTTTTACAAAGTGCAAATAAAAAGTTCATCATCGCATCTACGAAATGGAATCTAAATGTCAGATGGGTGGGGGGTGGGATGCAGAGTGATTTGTTTCAGGCAATGATTTAACACTGTGTGGCTACATGTTCATGAAGAATATGCAGCTCCTGGAATGGAGGGATGTAGAGCTTTTTTAAAAAAATCCACACAACGTATTGATTTAATAGTCATGAGACAGCTCACCTTCATTAGAATGCAGGTTCTTAAACAGTAAGAACAGAAACTTGTGCAATAAAGAAAGGCAGAAATATTAGTACAGCAAGAATTACAATCTTGCTAAAAGACTGACTTTTTTCAGCAGCAGTTTTAGAAAGCCTTTAGATTGGAGAAAAGAAAAGTTTCAGTGACAAAATTAATTGGAGCTAGCAGAACAAAAGGCATAGCTGAATTGTACCTATGACAGTTTTAAAAAATCAGCAAATTCTGCTACAATAAGTTGACCTGGATTTATGGATAAAAAAACTAAAATTTCTTTTGAGTTGAATCAACTCCTTGTGACTTTATGGACCATCCTTGGTAACAATGAGAAAATATTTGTCAGTGTGTTCTGTAATCTTTTCTCCAATTTCTTAATTTACCCTACCAGATCCAACTTTGTTTCTCTTTGGAGAGTAACCAAAGTCACTTAGATATTGAAGCTAACATGATATTGTATTCTGATATTAAGGAAGAATAGCTAACCTATTTCATTACAACTATGAAATGCTGGTCAACTAAGAAAAATCAGTATGAAATGAGTGAAGGCAAATATAGATGTCCCAGGATAACATCGCAGGATTCAGTCTGGGTCAATTACCGGGACCAGAGTTTTAGTCTTTTAAGCTTTGACACATTCAGGTGAGAGAGCAGTTCCCTGAGGATGGGCTCCACTATAAGTCCAAAAGCTCAAAAGACTAACCTCTGGTCCCAGTGACTGTCCCAGATTGGATCCCACATCTGTATGAAATGTTAACAAATTGTGATGGATTACTGTTGTACACTGGAGAGTTTTCCTGTATACTGTAAATGAAAAACAAGAGCAGTTTAAAGCATGATCTAATTCTCTATTTTAAATGATTTTCAGTGACCATGTGCTCTTATTTCATGAATGTATATATTGCATTTTTATTTATAATGTAATTACTGGTTTTATACAACCATGCATAAATACAGAGTGGATGATTAGGAGTCACTACATTACTCATTAATGTGCATAATGTTTAATATTATGTGCCAATTCTATATGTGATTTTACAGACTTCACAGACTTTAAAGATAATATCCCACAGGGGTTATAACTTAATAGAACCATATCCAATATTAGTCAATAGGAATTCTGTTCAAACAATTGAAATAGCTGCATTAAACTCACTAAATTTGCTTTATATGGTCCACTGCAGATGACAAAGAGGGCAGCAGATACATACATACTACACTATCCCCTTTCAAGGTGAGCATGTTAAACAGCATACAAAACTGATCAATAAACAAATAAATTGGAGGCAGTAGGTAAAAGGAAAGGAAAGGAAATCTAACACTAGTTTACATCAATACCATTATACTCTTCCAATTATTTCTGCTGTTGCAAATCATTCTTGTTCATACCTTGTCCATACACCAAATCATATACTGCCTTTTAATCCTTAGCGGGATTTTTTTTTTTTACTATTTCTAATGACCTCATCAACTGTATCCAGAAACAACTTTTTTGGTTGAATAAACAAATTGCATCCATTTTTCCAGTTACAAATACATTTTTCACAGCTTTTATTACTTTTCTTCAATTGTTCGTGGACTTTAACATTTATGGCATTTATTTAAATTCCAAATTTACAAAAATATAGAGGTAATCCTTAATTTACAACAGTTCATTCAATGATCTTTTGAAGTTGCAATGCCACAAAAAAGTGACTTATGACCGTTTTCCACACTTATGACTGTTGCAGCATCTCCATGGTTATGTGATTAAAATTCAGATCGTTGGCAACTAACTTATATTAATGATGGTTGCAGTGTTATGGGGTTGAGTGATTACCTTATGTGATCTTCTGACAAGCAAAGCCAGTGGAAAAACCAGTTTCAATTAACAATCATGTTACTAATTTAACAACTGAAGTGATTCACTTAACAACTGTGACAAGAAAGCTCGTAAAATGGTGCAAAATTCACTTAACTGCCTCACTTAGCAACAGAAATTTTGAGCTCAATTGTAATTGTAATTCAAGGACTACACGTACTATAATTCCCATACAAATGTGCAATGTGAGAGTCCTCCTAGACTCACAACTTGTGCTTGATGAGCAAGTGGCAGACATGGCTAAGAGGGCCTTTGCACAGCTTCATCCTATGCACAAGTTGCACCTGCTTCTGGATTGGCAGACCGTGCTCACAGTCATTCATGTCTTAGTCACAACCAGATTAGACTACCACAACGTGCTCTACATAAGTCTGCCCTTGAAGAATATCCGGAAGCTTCTTTTGATACATAATGCAATAGCACAGACAGTTATGTGCATTCCTAGAACAGTGCATGTATACCTCTATGCCGGGGTGTCAAACTCGCATCATCACTGTGATGTCATGTGACATATCATGACTTTTTTCCCTTTCGCTAAACCAGGTGTGAGTGTGGCCAGCATGTGACGCATGCCATAGGCCACGAGTTCAACAGCCCTGCTCTATGCTATGAACTGCATTGTTTGCCAGTTTGCTTCCAGTTCAAGGTGCTGCTTTTGATCTTTAAAGCTCTTTACGGCATGGGAGCAGGCTATCTGGGGGAACACCGCACCCTAGTTCTATCAGCCCACACCATTAGATCTGGCAGAGAAGGCATACCATCAGTCAGGGCCCTGCATTTGGTCTGTTCCAGGAGATGTGCCTTCTCTGCCACGGCACCTGATTTATGGAATATTCTCCTCCCTGAAAGTAAATTAATCCCATCCCTTTTGATACTCCAGAAGGCCTTGAGGTTATATTATCATGCCTGGGGTTCCCAGGCAACTGGAGACTAGCTCGGATGCTCCATTGCTGATTCTTACTCTCTTTTTGTATCTGTATTTTTTATATTTACTTTTTAAAGTGATATTTATATTTTTTATATATTTGTTGTTTTTATATGTGATTTTATCTGTTTGCTGTGTACCATCCGGAGTCATGTGAGATTGGTGGCTCTATACATTTGATTAATAAATTATTAAAAGATGAATACGTTGAATGCTCAGTGGGTTCACCTAACTGCTTCTTTCCTCCAAATCATTCAGAAGTTCATTTTAGGTTTTGAAATGTATAACATTTTGGCTAATAAACACATCATTCTCAAAACACAGAATATTTTTTTACATCCTATTAAAATTATAAATGCTCAGTTTATCCTAAAAGTGAATTGTTTCATCCAATA
>JANHFK010002355.1:50531-64800 GCA_036250565.1 Sibynophis collaris | reverse complement strand
ATAAATGCTCAGTTTATCCTAAAAGTGGATTGTTTCATCCAATAAAAATGTCAAGCATCTTTAGCAGCTGTTAAGTGCAATTGAGTTTGAAAAATCTTGTCTGAAAAGGAAAAGAATCTCAAAGGTAATCCCAAGGAATGATCCTCCGTGCTGATTGGCGTATCTAATCCATACTATGTAACAAGATTGCAGGAAGGAACAAGAACAGGAAATATACCTGTAGATCAAACAGCTCAGGTGATTCAACCCAATAATTCCACCTTGAAAGCAATATAAACTGCTATTTCCATGTTAATATGAGAAACAATAAAGCTTCATTAGGAGATTAAATGCTAATTAGAATTTTCATGAATTGCTGCTGTCAGTTTGGAATAAGTAGGTGGTCTTCAACAATCCAGCAATTATAAAATGAAAACAAAACAACAAAGCCTTGAAGATCAAGAAGACAAACTGGAAAGCACTTTGTTCATTAGAGCTACAGTCGTAAAAACACTCACCTAAACACACAATGTGTAAACCTTTTATCTTAATGAAATCCTGCTATTGAAATTTGTGCTCATGGTTTATAATTTAATAAGTTGTGTAAATACAGTCAATTATGGTTTATTCAGCCAGTTATGGATATGCAAAGTACTGATTCATACAATCCGCTACTTCCATTACTTAAAAGGAATTTAAATAAATTATATATCAGGTGACATTAGATGGCCTTTTACCTTGCCTAGTAACAAAAATGATTAAGGGATCATCATTTATTTGTTATCTTTTTTCCCCATCTTATTTTCCTGCCTTTATAATTCAGAAATCCTATGCAAGGAGCTTTGCAAATTGTGTACAAATAGTCCTTGACCTACAACCATTAATTTAGGCACCGCTTGAAATTACAGCAGCACTAAAAAAAACAACACTTTTTTTCACACTTGCGACTATCACAGCATCCCCAGAGTCATGTGATCAAAAAATCTGGGGAATTGACAATGGGCATGTATTTACAATAGTTACAGTGTCCCGGGATCATGTGATCGCTATTTGCAACCTTTCCCAGTCACTTCTGACAAGCAAAGTCAATGGGGGTACCTGGATTTGCTTAACGACTGCTTGATTCATTTAACAACTGTGGCAAAAACAGGTCTGAAAATTGGGTGCAATTCATGTAACAAGTGCCTTGCTTAGCAACAGAAATTCTGATTTTAATTATGGTCACAAGCTGAGGACTACCTGTATAGTGTGTAACACCACAAGTGATCTGTCCAGAAATACCTAGATAACATAGATAAGCATAGAGTGCAAAGTATTCTATTAAATAACTGCTGGGTGGCAAAAATCTGGAAAGCCAGACCAGTAGTATTCCAAGGACAGCTACAATCCATTCCTTTAGCAAGGAAATCAACATAAAAGGTAAAGCAAGAAAGGTAACTTTGAAGACAGATAGTTTCCTTTTATTAGTTTGCATCTAATTTTTTTTCAGGCCAACTTTCTTTTCTGCTTATAACGTAGAAAGATATTTTTTAGCAAATGGATGATATTTTGTAGATCATTATAACCACCAAAGATCATTACCCTGCATATTTAAATCCTTATTCCCATGTTGTGTTCTTGCACCAATTTTATTTTAAGAAATCTTTAAAAATTAAAATACTGTTAATAAAAAATCAACCCTGATGTGATTTTTCTATATTTAATTTGCCACTAGAAAAGGAATGCAATGCTTCTTGGCTAGCAGCCAGATCTGAAAATAATCAGGGCTGCTTCAGACAGAGCAGAAATTCTTTTTGTAATTATTTTTGCTCTTCACAAGTACATCTCATTTGCTCTAGTCCAAGAACAGTATTTTTGGATATAGACAAGAAAGCAGACTGGTGCCATCCTCTGTATGTAATTCATATATTTGTATCCCACTTTCTTTTTCCAAGAAATAAGAGCTTGCATTTTACAGTATTTCAGTGGACCAACAGATAACAGGGAAGAGCTGTGGAGATCTTTTTTGTTTTGTTTTGTTTTAATGATGTGTAAGGAAATAATATTTTAGGCTGACTTGTAATGTCCCTGTAGCAATAAAGAAGAATATTTATAGTTCAAATAACTTATCAAGTGTAGCATTCACCCTGTCAGTGTAGAATGCAATCTGTGGTTATAACAGCCTCCAGTTTTATCCCACACTTTCTCTAAGGAGGAAAAGAGGAATAAATGTGTTATCTTAAAAGATAATAATAGTACTATACTTGATATACAAAGGGAACTTTCCCAGTTTCACTGAAATATCAAGAACTAGCATTCCTTTAGAATTGCAAAGGTGAAAGATGGTGTGGGGGCTTGAGGGACCCCATTTAAACAAAAACAACAAACCCTCCAAGCACATTCATCCAAAAATGTTGGGCTTGTCAAGTTCTTCTAATTATGGCATTAAAATACCTTATTACTTTTAAAAATAAATCTGCCTTACATGGAGTCCTTTCCATGGACCTGGGATAGGCAGATGTGGATGTTTGATGATACTAAAAGTATGGTTGCAGGATGTAAGCTGTTCCAAGTAAAACTGCCTTTTGTAATTGACTAATAAAAATTTGGCAATACTAATGATATTTAAATAGCTCTCCAGCTAACCCTAACCCAAGGTCCCTGTTACTATTGGTACTACCTTTGATTTCTTTTGCCACAATCCTTCTATTTTTATTTGCAGGTCTTTGCATTTTGTTATTCTGCCATTCTTCCAGGAAAGGGGCGGTATAGAAATTTAATAAAATAAAATAAAATTAATTCTATTCTGCTGTCTCCAGGTACTGCCATGTCCAGTATCCAGACTTTTGCCTTTTTTATCAACTGTCACTAATTCTGGGGTGTTATGTGGCAGGTCCCTGTCAGTTTAAATTCTGAAGTCACAGAGCACTTTAGCATATTCATTTTCTATCATTTTCTCAGTCTTATGATGACACCAGTTTTTTGCTTGCAGGCAGATAGTATTTTTTGCAGATCTTCATGCAGAAATTGGGGTTGGAGGTAACAAATCAATTTTTTAAAAAGGCTATCAGGGAGACATTTCAGGCCTAGATTTGTCTCTCTACCAGGCAATTTAAAAGTTCAGAAAATAAATTTAAAAAGAATCAGATTGACATTCTCAGTATAATGTGAAAATAACAGTCAGGCACATACAAATCTCAGAAAACTTTCTCTTCTCAGACCCATTGGAGATTTTCTGGCTCTAGGGCCAACAACCCCCAGGCTAAGTAGTCTATGCTTCTCTTCAAACCAGATTCTTATGTAAGAGTTTCTTTCTATCTTTTATCAAATGACAATTTTATAGCCTTGTTCTGCTTGTAGCTTTATTCTTGGTTAATGATGGTTTTATATTTGGCTTCTTCTTCTCTCCAAGTATTGAAATGATTGCAAAGAAAAATGAAGGAAGAGGGTTACAGCGTGACTTATTCTATTAAGGAACTGCTATGGGGGCTGAGATTCATAAAGGATGCTTAAACTAACAGACCTTTGCAACTTGGTAACTGCATAAAGATTGTAAGAGCCCTCTTCCAAATGTGATTTACAATATTATTCATTTCTACAAAATTAGGTCTTTTGAAAAAGTTAGCTGAAAAGATTAATTCAATGTACAATATAAGCTCTCTTTATTGCAAACATGGGCAATCTGTTTCTGTTAGGACTGTTTTGGCATGTCTGTTGGAAAGAAGCAAGTTGGTGGGACTGATGCCAGCATTGGGAGAACCCTAAATGAAAAGCAGGTGGTGTCCTTCACTCCTTTTCTGGTACCCTCTTATTCTTTATTTCTGCTAAATTTATTGTTTTCTTCAATCTTCTAGCTGGATGGATAAAATGAACCAGAGGAATGAAGTGATCATTTGCACACAGAAATCTAAATTAGTCTTTTGAAATCGGCTCGAGTCATGCAAATTGGCCAATTCTGGTTAACATAGCAAATTCTGTTATATGTGGCAGCAGAACAATTATGAGACTGAATTCAGTACCTAAGATAAGCCTTTGATATGTGGTAGAAAACTATATCTTGCCACTGTTCCTCTTAACTTGCACTGAATAGCTATCAATTGTGTATTGCCACTTTGCCTTTAAGATGAAAAATTCTGTTGGGAAAGTAGCATATTACATAAAATCTCCAACTAGACATTGGATTTCCCCACCTCTCTCCCACCAGGGCTCTGCAAACAGCATGGCTGGCTGAGAAATTTTGAAAGCTGAATCCACAAGTCTTAAAATTGCCACACTTGGACACCACTGCACTAAACTAAGTCTACCAAATTTGAGTTCCAAAAACACATACCAGGGGTGGGTTCTACTTACCTTCGTTACCGATTTGCAATGGGAGCGCGCATGTGTGCGTGCTTACTTCGCTTGCATGTGGCGCTTCTGCGCATGTGCAGAGTGTCAGTGATGATATCTGGGCAGGTGGGTGCAGCCTCCCACCGCTGTTACTACCGGTTCTAAGAACGGGACAGAACCAGTAGGAACCCACCACTGACACACACCATTGGTATGTGGCACCTATCACTTCCTGTGCAACCCAGATCTGGTAGTCATACTCTAAGCAAGATTCTTAGCTCTTTTTCTTATTTCTACCTCCCTAAAAGTCTTAGCGAATGAACAAAGAACAGCTGAGTAAACAAGAAATTCACCAAGTTCCACAGGATTTTCTTTCTTGTTCTCATTTCTTTTCCCCATCAATTCAAAAATTGTTACATTATCATCTTACCAAATAATCCAGTTACAAATAAGATATTATAAAAGGTTTTGTGTAGGAGGAGGAGGAGAAGGAGGAGGAACAGAAAGTTAAAATACAGTATCTCCCATATACTTCTAAAAATCTAGGCCGAAATAGTTATATACCGTATTTTTCAGAGTATATAAGATGCACTTTTTCCTCCCCTAAAAGAGGGTGAAAATTTGGGTGCATCTTACACACCGAATATAGCCCCCCACCCCACCCTTCGGCCTCCACGCGCCCTCTCAAACGAAGAGCCTCTCAAACAGCCTCCAAAAGCTCCATTTGCAAAGGAGCTTCTCTTTGCAAAAGCAGCCTCACAAACGGAGCTTTCAGAGGGTGAAAAAGCAAGGCACAGAGGCCAAAATGGCAACCAGGAATAGCTGCTGCCTTGTTGGACCAGTTCCACACTTCCCCTGCTGTACTCACTGGAGCACCCTGCAACAATCAGCTGCATTTTTGAAGCTGCATATCTGCCCCATGCACGAGGCCCGTGTGCGCTCACAACCAGTGAACCTGTTGCTAAAGCTCTGGGAACAGCTGACTGGGGATATTCTGGGAAGCGATCCACCCGCCAATCAGCTTCTCGTGCTGAATCAGGCTAATGTGCTGAAGCTGACCAGGTTGTTTGCTCTGACACTAGCCAGATGAATACCTATGGATACAGTATTGGTAGGTAGAGGCAGACTTTTTTTCTTATTTTCCTCCCCCAAAACTAAAGTGCATCTTATACTCCGAAGCGTCTTATACTCCGAAAAATACAGTAACTATTGCAGAGACAATGACCCTACTAAATATAATCAGTGGCATATTTGTACTGGCTCAAACCACTTTTCCAAACATGTAGGCAAGGATAGGACCTGCACTAAATCTAATAAATTCCTAGGAGCCAATAAATAACTTTCTTGACTCTGTTTAAAAAATGAAAGTTTCTCATGGTCAGAGGGCAATATTAGGTATTGCCTCTGTTTAGCTCTTTACACAAACTAGGAAAAAAACCTATGTGGATATGAAAAGGCCATAATTACAGTATGATTACAATCAGTCAGAACAGTTAAAGGATTAAAGGTCTAAAAAGGGGGAAATGGGGCCCCTATTTGACAGGAGAGATTTCTTATGGATTTTCATTGGTATATGATGGGTGAGATGGTTCTTCATGGAATTTACAATTTAGTCAGTCATTTAGATGAGCTATAAAGAAAATATTCATCTATCAGAAGAAGCCTTCTTGCATACAAATAATACAAATGTTTAGACACTGTCAACATCTTATCTTCTCAAAGAAAAAGACATCAAGAGTATGATTTCAGATACCTCCATGCTTTCAAGCAATTAAAACATTATGCAATATGGAATGAAGATTTTAAAACTGCCAGATATTTAGAATTGGTCTGAAGCGAAAGAAATTTGCTGCCTTGTCTACAATTATCCCTACCCAAAGTAACATCCAAATCTAGAAAATATGACTTTTTCTAAGCAACTATATATCCATCTGATGATGGGTAGATAGGCTACAATTACTACCCCAAAAAATAGTTTAAATGCCACTGCAGTAATCATAACAAAGAGCTTTTAAAAATAAATAGAAACACTGTACAAGTGAAAATTATATTTATAGATATTTTTAGTTCTACAGTGTGTTTCTCCGAAGAAACAAGATGAAAAAACAAGTTATTTTTCAAATAACTTATGTTCTGAGAGCATCTGTCAGCACTTAATTTGTATTATCGTGCATAATAAATTTATATTTTGTTTTATAAGAGCTAACTTTTTTCTAAAAGATATGAACAAGATGATGCATCAATTTGCAATTTAGACTAAACATAGGTTAGAACAAGATTAGATGGTTTAACCAGAACAAAAATAGCAAAATAATTGGCTCAAAATGATTTACATAAGTTGTTAAATTATTTCCTCCATGATCTTTAAAAAAAAAAAGCAATGCTTCTAGTTTTGTTGAATGGGAGGGGGAAGCTGTGTCAAAAAACTTTTCTACAAACATTCTAATGTTAATTGCTTATTGGAGTCAAATAAAAGCTTCAAACAATTTTCAAGGAACTATATTATCAAGGTAATTTAACTGATGCTAGAAGTGTGACCAGAAACATGATAGTAGTGACTTCTTACTGGTTCTGTCAGGTTCTTAGAACTGATAGTAAATGCAGCGGGAGGCTCCGGCCACCCACCCAGACATCATCACGGACGCTCTGCGCATGTGCAGAAGCTCCACATGCCAGTGAAGTGAGAGCATGTGCGCTCCCATTGCGAGCCGGTAGCGAAGTTAAGTAGAACCCACCCGATATACTGTATGACTTATTTCACTATGAACAAGTACCATGGTATTCAGTAGGAAGACATTCTATATGACTTCTTGAATGTTTCCCAAACTAGGTCTGAGATCATTGATCCTGTAATTAATAAGTATTCCCACTTATTCTACTATGTTGCACTGATGATGAACTGAGGACAGTAAGAGGAGAAAACGTCAGCAAAATTAGACCATGATACTTGTCCTCACGTCTAGAAATAACTGTTAAGTCATTCTGACAGAAATGCTCATCAACTATATTTTTGAAGCCTTGCAGAATGGTTGACCTCTCTGTAGATCAACATATAAAGGCTCCCTAAAATGCCTGCAACATAAAGAATAGCATAACAGCTGCCTTTAGAAGCAAAGCCTCCAGAATCTAAACCAATATAATTTTTTTAAAAAACTCTTGTGTCTACCATATGGTGACCCAGTCGTTCTAACCCCAACCTTGTAAGACACCCACCGGCATCAACTAAGCAAGTGAATGTCAACACTTCACGAAATAGTCTTCTGGCTACTTGTCATGAACTGAGCCAGCTCCTTGAATCATGGTATGCCATGAAGTTATTTCTTTCAGACAAAGTCAAGAGGAAAACATAGGAACTTGCTATCCATGTTCTAGCCCCAACTGGATCCAGATGACACTTTGTAATGGTTAAGTGTCACAGGATTTGTCCCTGGCCATTTCCGTTCTGTTTTCTCACTATATCAGAAAATCATTAACAGAGAAAAAGACGAAAGTAGGCAATATTTTCTCCTCCATGAAATATTTTTATTTAATCTATTAATAACAAAGAGTTCTTGGAACATCCTTAAAATATGACGTAAACCTTTATGCATTTATTTACTAAACTCATACCACCAACTATCCTGTTGGTTTTCTGAAAGATCTTAAAAATAACTCTTCCCTTAAACTAGCCTATTTTGTATATGTTTTGTTTTGCATTGTTATTTGCGTCTGTTGTTCTTCTTACTTTTTTTAAAAAAGGATGCTTTTGTTTGATGCTTTAATTGCCCAAAGTGATTTAAGATGGGCCTATACTTTGCAAAAACAACCCACATAAATAAAAACTAATAAGTTGCCCCAGCACCTTTACAATAATAACAAAATTAAAATCTGAAACACTAAAACAAATTAAACATATGTTTTAATTGTTTTGAAGGCCTTTGGGAACTCTCAACTGAAGAGGAAGTGCATTCTACAAAACGAGAAGAGTTACAAAGTCTGTTTCATCAGTTGCCTGCAGAATTATTCTAACTTGACAGACACAGGATTCTCAAAGTGGAATGAGTTGCAAGGATTAAGCTCAGCAGGAATCAAATCTAATCAAAAATCATGAAAGCTTATTTCTGTCTAAGACCACTTCATCACTAGTGACTTCTCGCTATTACTGAAGTAAGATTGTGCATATTTTGGATTTCATTCATAGTCTACTGGTTAGAAACATAGAACCTATTTACAATTATTTAAAGCTGAGATCCTTAGCCCAGGATCAAATCTATAGCACTGAACAAGCTGAATGTAGGAATTGTTCTTATTGCATTGGTACAATGTTTGTTGAGTGACTTTACAAGATCCTTCATGCATGGATAGCTTTAAAAAAACAAAGAAACAACTTCTTTCACTAAAATTAATGGGGGGAAAGGCTCTCCTTATGTCAGATAAATTTGTCACAGCCTTCTAGACTATGCTTCACTTTCAAATCATTTTAAATTGTAGTATGGGCAATTTCAAATGGAGGGGTCATAAATTTCCTTTAGAATTGTTAAAATAATAATAATGAATTATTATTGCAAATTAATCTGAGATAAAGAATGGGTTTGGTATAATGCTTACTGATATCATACATATATGAACAGCTCTCTTCTAAGTGCAAGATTGTCCAACAATTCCCTGGGTTCACATGTCACATTAAATGACAACACAGTTTTCTTGTTTGTGGTTTAAAGGATTGTTTGAATTCAACTATTGGAGAGTTGTAAACCACGGTTTATGTTTAGCTACTCTCTAAACCCAGACAACTGAGGTATATTTAATAAACCATCACTAAACCACAGAATAACACAATGTCTCAGTCCAGTCATAATATTTTGCCTTTATTTCCTATAACAACATTGCTGTTTCTCTCTGATACAATGTGGCTAAGAGAGATTATGGTTACAACCATCAATTCATAGATCTATAGGATAAATCTATTACAGGAGTAATATCTGTTTTCTGAACTTATTTTCCACAGTAAAAGATTGTACCCTTCGATACATCACACTATTTCCATGACATTATTTTCCAAATGCTTCCTGCAGGTGCTTCCACAAGAACAAAAGTTTCCTGCAGTGTGAATTCTGGAATTTAAGAAAGAGGGTTTTTCTTTGCTTCCAGGAACCCTCTTTGCTCAATAGGATATATTGGCTTCCTGGACTTGCAGCTGTTGCTTGAAGAGCAGGTGTCAGCTGTGGTTAGGAAGGTCTTTGCATAATTCTACCTAGTGCACCTGTTGCACACTTTCCTAGATCTGAGAGCCTTTCTGATAATCACTCACACCTTAGTCACTTTGCAGTTTGACTACTGTAATATACTCTGCATGGGGATGCCCCTTAAGACCACCCAGAAGCTTGAACTGGTTCAGAATGCAGCAGCACAAGCAGCAATGGGCAGGTCTTGGTGTGTCCATGTAACATTTGTGCTTCATGAGGGCACCAGTTGCTTCCAGATGCAATTCGAGGTGCTATAAAGCCCTACACAGCATAGTCCCTGGTTATTTGCAAGACCATCTGTGTCCCATAATATCTGCCTGGTTGATTTGATTCTACAGAGTTGGTGTGTTCTAGGTTCTTTTTAACAATATAATCTATCAGGACTCCAGAAATGGACCTCTAAGTAGCAGTGCCTGCCCTCAGGGACAAAGCTCTTTCTGAAATCTGGATGTCTTCCACTCGATTGTTATTTAGAAGAGCTATACAGACCTAGCTCTTCACCTGGCCTTTGGCAGGAGAAAATAAGACCCATCACATTTGCCATTTTTATTGATTTTATTGTAAATTATTTTATTGTTGTGAGCCACCCAGAGTCATTGAGAGTCAGGCAGTATACAAGATTAATAAATTATTATTGTTACTACAGCTAGCTTTAATTGCAAAGACAAGCAGTGATTTGTAGAGATAGCTTCATTTTATTTTCTGTAATATAAGACTGTAATGTTCCTTTTATTGTCTTATTTTCCCTCTGGTAATATATGCTTACCTTCAAATAAGAACATCTAACTGACCTTGAAAATGTTAAGCAAGATCAGACTTGGTAACTAATTTGATGGAATACCTTGGAACTATAAGCTAGACTGAGAAAGGAAGAAAAAATCTACATTTTGTTTATCTTATCTTATTGCTAACTACCTAGAAGCCTGACATGTTCAATATTGCTTATACTCGAAGTGTTAATGCCTAATTTATAATTCTTCAAATTTTGATTTAAAAATAACATTGAAGTTTTCCCAGAGAGACATTATAACTTTTATATTTGAAAACATATGTTTTAAATATAGTTATTTTCCCCCAGATATCTTTATCTCTGTGCCAGTCCTAAACATTTACCAATACATGTCATATCAACAACGGATACAACAAAGACAATATAGATCAATCTTGAATTGAATACTTTATTTGGTCAAGTATGATTAGACACACAAGGAATTTGTCTCTGGTACAGAAGCACTAAGTGAATAATAATAATACCAATAAAAGGGAGAGTAAAGATAAGAAGGATAAATAATAATACCATAGCCACACTACATGCACTGGTGGGATTCAACTGGTTCACACCACTTCATCCGAATAGGTTGTTAAATTGCTGGCTGGTCCCGCCCTGCCACTACTTATTGGCAGAGGTGGGATTCAGCCGGTTCAGCCCAGTTCGCCAAAGCAGCTCATCCCATCACTGGCTGGCCCTTCCCCTCCCTGGCACTCCTCACCTGGGCCAGCCTCTCATGAGGCCATTTTGGCATCTTGGCACTCCTCTAACCATCCCTCCTCCAAGCAAGCGACATCCGCGCAGGCAAAAACACAAGGTAGTTCTGACAAAACACTTGGAGGGAGGGGCGGGACCTACAAAACAGGTCGCCAAGTTAGGTGCCTGAAGGGCCCTGTCTCGTCACCAGCAGTCCAGGCACGCCTCAGCTGGGTTCCTCGGCAGACAACAGGCTTCACAAGGGGCTAGTCTAGCACCCAGAGCTGGCTCTGCCGTAAGGAGGCTAGGGGCATCATTGGGGCTCCTGTAAAGAGGGGCTTAGGCAAGCTTGGTCCCCATGTGGCACTGCGCAGCTACCCAGCTGGCCTCTTCATGGGCAGTGGCCTGCAGGTGGGCGCCCCTTGCCCCTCCCCTCCCAGGCCCAGCCAACCATTCCTCACCTGGCCTGAGAAGGTAAGGCTGATGGCAGGGGAGAGAGACCAGCAGCTCCAGGCCCACCCCGCTTGGCCAAAGAGCTACTTAGGGGGGACACAGTGAAGCACAACCTCCTTTCTGGCTGCAGTGGAGTCAATGAGTCAAAAGAGGGCCAAGTGGAGGGGGCAGTGAGGGCTCTTTGAGCAGGGGGGGAGAGAGAGTGAAGGCAAGGAGCTGTGCATTAACCCAGCAGGAGTGAGAAAGGTTTTGTGGGTGTTGCACTTAGCTCTGCTCTCTGCCTTACTAGCCAGGCAATGGAGCAAACTGTGCACAGCTGGCAGCATGACTTTTGTTCATCTTTTTCTGGGTGCGGGGCTTCTGCTTGTTGGCACCGGCAGCAGGTAGAGGCAGAAGCATGGGGGAGGCAGGCAATCCCGACACCCTGTGCTGGCGCTCATTCAGCACAACTGCAGACAAGCTGAGAGACAGTTCGATGGAATGCTGGGGATGTCTCTTGCTCGCCCCTTTGCCTGGCTTGCACTTTTTCCCTTCCCAGTCTAACTTGACGCAGGCGGAAGCTCACAATTGCCCTTTCCAAGCCCGCTGTCGGTGAAGCTGGAGGCCAGTGAAGGCTGGCTTTTTGCCTAGGTTTGTCTGGCTGTCAAGGGGCAAACAGACAGGGGCCTGGGGAGGAAGCCATTTTCACCCCCAACCACCTGAGGGTCTGAGAAGCAAATTTATACTAAAATATAAACCAAACAAACAAATTGTTTCCAACCTCTAATCTATTTGCAAATATCTATTTCCTAAGTAAAAATAGTGGTACTTCTGTATTTGTCATTAATTGGTTCTGGGAGGCATGACAAATACTAAAAATGTTAAATGCCAAACAAACCATGTGACTTATCATGTGACCCTTTGTTTTGTCTGGGAAGGACTTCATGTCTGTCTCTTTTCCTATATCAGCAACCTTTTCAGAATGGCCGACTCCCTATCTGCCCTCCATGGCTGTTCCCACTTCCTTTTGCTTTGTGTTGAGTACCACACAAAGAATGAAATACCGGACAACATTTTCACATCAAAATGCACTGAGTACCAAATTCAACAAGTTTTGAAGCAGTCAAATACTGAGGTGCAACTGTACAGAATTAATGGGAAAATGAGTGCAAACAGGAATGCAATTTCCATGGAACAAATTGATGTCATGTATTATGGCACTATTGTTAATCATTGATGCTACACTGTGAAAACCTGAAGGTAAAACAAAAAGTTTTGAGGGAATAGAAAGCAAGAATAACATGTAAGCTCTTTCACACTCAAGATTAGCTGTTTAATAACAGTTGTTAAATAGATTAAATTTCAACAAATCATTCTGATCCTCTATCATGGCATCAAGTCATATTAATGTAACAGTATCAAATGCAATTATTTCCATAACAATTGAGCAGCTTATTCCAAATATAGACATGTAAAAACTTAAGTAGTAAATATAGAAAAGGAAGACAGATTATTAGTTCCAGTTTAAAAGAGCAGTCAGATTACTAGCCCTTTAAATATGATTCAATGAAGGAAATCACAGAATTGGAAGGGACTCTTTAGACCTTAAATCCAACTTCTATCTCAGGACAAGAATCCAAATTCAGCCACTAAAACCCTTATCACCTTCAGCTCACTAGCCCTCTGCTTCATTGCTTTCCTGCCAAACTATACATACATATTACTGGGATATGTTTTTTTTCCATACCATTCACTTGCCTGTAAATTGACCTGATTATTTTATGTGCTATCCTCTGGAGTGATGGGGAAAAAAGTTTTAATATTCTTCTGTGTGACATTGTTTCAAATATTTTAAAAGTACCACCATTTTCTCTTCTCTAAGCTAAACATACCTAGTTTCTATAAACCGGTATGTTCCCAGGATTTACTGTAATTTGTAAGCGCCTGAACTCTATTCCAAACTTTTTTCAAATTGTCTGTATGCTTAAATGTGTGTTAGAAGAAAGTATAATTTTTCAGCTGAAATCTGACCAATGAAGGACATTTCCCAAAGAAATTTTATTTCTATTGGTACAACTTAAAGTTGCATTTTCAGCTAAATCATGCTGCATGACTCATATTCTTTGTAATCAACTAATATTCTAAGATGTTTTTCATAACAACTACTGTATTTCTAAGCAAGGTACCTCTCATTCTATATTTATGCATTTGATTCGTGTTTCTTAGATGCCTACATTTGCATTTATCTCTGTTACATTAATGTTTTTATACAGCTCATTTCTGTTAAAATCACTTTTAATTTTATTTCTATCTTCTAAGACATTCACTTATCATGTGTATCCAACATATCTGACAAGATTCGCTTCATTTATATTAAAATCATAGTGTTTGGCAATAAAAATTCTATTACTATGGCCAAGAACAGTACCGGTATATATAAACTACAGCAGAATCCTTGTTTAATCTTATAATTAACTAATTATATAGTGAATTAAAATAATTACAATTATTAATTAACAGATCAATCATTTTTAAAATGCATGTCTAATTTTTCAAAGGAAGAGCTACACAGGGACCGGTTTTTCTTTGATTATTGCCAAAATTACATCATAATCAGTTAATACTTTGGAACATGATATGAATACACTGAAATCAGCTCTATAGCAAGTTGAAATCTTGCAATTGTATAGGTGACCTTACAAAGGCCAAACAGGATATAGTTAAGGTGACCAGATTTTAACATTCCTAAACTGGGACACCATTGACCGGTGGGGGGGGGGTTAGGGCGTGGCCAACTCGATGTCACTCCCATTGAGTCACATGACACCCCCAGCCACGCCTACTCAGGTTTTATGGCTCT
>JANHFK010002355.1:4467-37580 GCA_036250565.1 Sibynophis collaris | reverse complement strand
ACACAATGACTCCGTGCTCCCCCCGCTTTTGGCACCCGACAGCAAAAAGGTTAGCCATCACTGCCCTATTATATCCTACAATAAGTAGTATTCCTACAACCTTACAATCCTTGTAGGGTCCATTTCATGACCTGGTCTATCTCAAATATTTGACCCTGGTGCACAAACAGATATAATTTTATTGTCTACTTCTCCCAAAGGCTATCCTGGCAACTGTTGTTCTTTTTATACCACCATTATTTTCATTTCCTAAACCCTCACAATTAATTTGAAGTTCAGCTATGGTCAACCATTGATGAATTTAAATGTAGAGGATATCTATGAAGAAATCAGTTCAAGGTGCAGCTATCTATAGGATGGTACAGAAATAACTTCCCTATCTACAAATGGGCCCTATCTACAAATGTGATATTCAGTGTTTTTTGAATAATTTGAATAACCATGCAGGGGTGTCAAACTGGCGGCCCACAGGCCAGATGTGTCACGTGCAGGCCACACCCACCCCAGCTCCACAAAAGGGGAAAACATCATGTGACGGCAATGTGATGCCGCGAGTTTGACACCTGTGAACTAGGGGATTGCAAACCCACCAGGGACCACCCCCTTGCTTAGGTTAAAACACTTGAGAAATGTTAGGATGAAGCTTCTTATACCGAGAGAGGAAGGGAGCAGAGGAAAGTACAAGAAGGGGGTGGGATTTCCTGCCACTGCAAAAAAGAGCAGAGCTCTTGTGCCTCTCTTGGAAAACAGAATTAAGTGATTGCAGCTGAGGCAGATGTCAGATCAGCGGAACTGTTGAAGAATGTTGTGTGATTACATAAGTACAATCCAGGAATAAGGCATATGTTGTATGACATTAAAACCCCTAAAAACAAAGTTGCAACCTGCTTGTAATGAAGCTTGGTTGTACACTTCCAAGCCTATCATACATAAGAGTACTTCAGAATTATATGCTATATCACAGTGATGGCTAACCTTTTTGCCGTTGCGTGCCAAAAATGGGAGGAGTGTGGGTGGGTCATGCACTCACGTGCCCACACCCATAATTCAATGTGCCCCGCCCCAGCCATTTCTGGCCTCTGGGGGGTTAGGCAAGGCCGTTTTCACCCTCCCCAGCCTCCTAGAAAGCCTCTGGAGCCTGGGGAGAGCAAAAAACGGGCCTTCCATTCCCCCCCTGGAGGCCTTCCAGAGGCCGGAAACAGACTATTTCCCAATTTCCACTGATCCCGGAAGGCCCGAAAATCAGTTGACCGATACATGCGTGCACGCTGCAGCTGAGCTAGGGCAATGTGCACACTTATATGGCTCTGCGTGCCACCTGTGGCACCCATGCCATAGGTTCGCCATCACTGCTATATCACTTTATACAAAGAGAAATAATTAGATGCTTCATTTCACTTCATTTTTTTCTTTGTTGCCCAGTTGTCAGTGTCTTGGGACAGTTTACAAGGGTTAAGACACAAAGATGTCTTGCTTATCATTTTCAAAGAATAGGGCCTCATAACATTGCTTCCCTACCCTGCTGCAGAAACAGCTTAAAGTTTCTTTTAATTGTTCTATTTTAAACTGGCATTTTTCTTTTCTTGATACAAATTATTTTCATATAAAAATATCGATTATATAGTTGATGACCTGACCAGGGGCTGGACCTTGCCCAGTTCCCATTAGCTATTTCCTGCAGACACATCCTTTCATATCCAGTCAATGGGCACTTTCCTCTATATTATAATAGGTATCAGTGGGTTTTTTCTGGGTTTTACTAGCTTTGTCTTTATTGTTTGTTTTACATAAGACTATTGGTATTCAGCTGTCTAGCCAGTGGAAGGGAGCCACTGAAGGGAACTCTCACTGAAGCAAGGTTAGAGCCAGCATGAGTGTGTGAGTGTGAGAAAGAGAGAAGGGGAGGGTACAGGATAAGTGAAAAGCTCATCTAGAATGATTATCTTCCCATTTTTTCAACTGTTCTTTTTTCTTTACAAGGAAATATTGAACTTATGATATAGAGGTACTTTTGATTAAGGGTACAGTTTCTCTGGTTTGGGCTCTCCACCCCGTCCCCCATTATTGGAGTAATGATCTTCTGGGAAACTGATAGCCCCAATAGAAAAAAACTCCTAAAGTTTCTCCAAGTTTATGGATTTGTGTAAAGCAGGAAAATCGAGGAAAGAGCCGTGGTGGCACAGTGGTTAGAGTGCAGGACTGCAGGCTATTTCAGCTGACTGCTAGCTGCAGTTTAGCAGTTCAAATCTCACCGGCTCAAGATTGACTCAGCCTTCCATCTTTCCGAGGTGGGTAAAATGAGGACCCAGATTGTTGGGGGCAATATTCTGACTCTGTAAACCACTTAAAAGCACTATGAAGCAGTATATAAGTCTAAGTGCTATTGCTATTGCTAAAACACTTGGAGACAACCAGTCCCTCCTAAGTACATAGTCATAATAAGGCGAGCAGTTAGTGCAGAGGTGGTATTCAGCCGGTTCGCACCAGTTCGCTCGTACCATTGGTGGAAATTTGGCCAAGGTCGCCCAACTGGTAGCAATGGCCGGCTGGCAACCAAACCAGTCCCCCAGTCACCACTTGCTCGCCCCACCCACCATGTTCATCGCCATGTTCTTCGTGCACACGTATCCCATTGCCTTGTAAGTCCAATGGGATGCTCATGCATGAAGAACATGGTGGCAACAGCACAGCTTTTTCCATGACCACTGTTACTTTTCAGTGGCCTGTGGCCAGCCACCACCTCCTTGAGAGCCACTTTGTGGTTGTGGTGGTTGGCCGCAGGGCATCGCAAAGTACCAGTGGTCGCAGAAAAAACTGCTGCCGTCGCCGCCATCTTCTTTGCTTGCCCAGGCAAGTGCGAGCCAAGCGACACAGGAAATGGAATGTGCATGTGCAACCAGTGCGAAGAACAGGGCGGCAACAGCAGCGGCTTTTTCACTGAACTGCTGTAGTTTTTGGCAGCTTGTGGCAAGCTGCCGCAGCCACAAAGCAACTCTCAAAGATGCGGCAAATGGGAGGGTCCTCGCAATCGCACCGAAAAAGAGAGGAAGCTCTCTTTTTCGATGCGACTGCAAGAAGTCTCCCAGCTGCCGCCTTTTTGCCAGTTGCTTCCCAGCACCAGCAGCTGGCTGGAGGCCACTGAAAACTACCAGAGGTTAGCTTGCCTTCCGGAGTCCGGACCAGCTGCTGCAGGAGGAAGGTAGGTAATGAAAGAGGCAATGGTGAGGGAGGAAGCAGGGCTAGGGCCAGGGCCGCTGAAAAAGGGGAAATGGGGTGACACATGCGACTGGTGAAGGGAGGCAGAGCAGCATGCAGGAGGAGGCCTTTGGCAGATTAGGCCAAGCCTGGGCCTAATCTGTCAAAGAAAATAGTTAGAATAGAAATTCAAATGTTTTTCCTACCAAGTTCTGTGGGCGTGGCTTGACATCAAGTTGACATGCCCACTCAGTCACATGACCCCCCCAGCCACGCCCACAGAACCGATAGTAAAAAAAAATTGAATCCTACCACTGAGTTAGTGGTTGTTTTAGCTGCCAGCACACAGGGGGAGGGGGGATAAAGCCAGGAAACCACCAGTTGCCAACCTGGACTCTCCCACATTAATTGTAAAGACAGCACCATTTCCCAGCCTCACCGTTGAGGTAAAATAAAGCTCAGCTTGTAGGGGAAGCAGAGTTTCTACTTTTCTGCCAGTTAAAAGAGGGAAAGAATGCATATCTACTTAGCCAAGAAAAAGAGTTCTAGGACAAGTCTTGAAAATGACCTTGTTTTAACATAACATTTATTCTAAGAGCAAACTTCATCCTTAGAAACCACCTTTAATGTACATAAGAAATTTAGCTTCTACCCATTATAAATGGAATGTATCTTTGGGATAGAGTCTTCTTGGCTGAAACTGTATTCCTGATCCTAATTCTACTATCTATCCTAATTCTACTATTATGTGATTTTTATATGTTACTGCTGTTTTTTCTATGCTAGAATTATCAGTGCTATTCTAATGTATTTTAATGAAACATTGTATTTACTTTAACTACTTAGTTTCCGGCTAAGTTAAATGCATTTTGCCATTATGGTAGATCCAATGGATACCAGAATGGAAAACCAGGACCTTAAAACAGTTATTCTAAATGTTAAGTATGTTTGTCACTTTGAACTATGTATAAAAAGACAGATTAAAAATATAATAATAAAAGTAATAATTCAAATTCTGGGGATTTTTTCCAATTGTGTTACTTAATTATAAAGAGTTTCTAATTACAGTAAGCAACAAAGTGAACAGTCATTGAGAGTAAGGTGGCATACAAATTTAGTAAATTATTGTTATTTGAGGCTGTAGAAGATCATTTAGGAAAAGAATTCACGTATCAGTGCAGCCATTTTTATCATGGCATTCTATATTCTCATGCTTTTCATTTCACATATGAAGGGTTATGCAGGACAGATCATAAAACAAGTTATTTCATTTTGTGCACTTCATTGCTGACCTAATCACATAAGAGATTTCTCTCAGCTTGCAAAAGACCATAGGTGTACTATGTTATATCAGCAAGCAACTTTTAAAATCTACCATTTGTGAACTGGTGAGCTTCCTTCACTAAGAAGCTATTTCAGTTACCCAGAGGTGAAGTTTGATTTGTAGAGCTTCAGAAATCATTAGTGCACTCTTCCATGACTTGGTCACATAATATTCTATTACAGTGTACTGACAAATATTCCTTCTATCGCCTTCAACATTTTTCAAAGGATTGTAATATAGGCAATTGGAGTGAAACTTATTTATTACAGAGATCGGAATTTTCTTGACTTCTTCAGGCTGAGTACCTTCCTTCTAATTATTTATTATTATTATTAAGGTATTGTTGATAATTAAGGTATTGTAGTTTCATGCCTTATTGACAACAAGGATCCCCAGATTCAGCATCTTTCAATAACAGTTTTTAAAAGTATGTTTTCTAAAAAAAAAGTATAAAAGTAAAAAGAATTATCTGTGTAGTTTGGTATAATTTGATCACTGCACTGGTTACTAGTTAGTTTCAGAGTCTAATTCAAATGGCTGGTATTAATCTTTCAAACATCACATAGGTGACCCTCTTGTGTGGGAATGAACTTGAGAGATGGGGGAATGAAAGGGCATAGCCTGCAACTGCATAATGGGCAGAGGAAGGGACCCACCCTATATTTTCAGACTGAGAGCTTGGGAGATTTGTACTTTTAAATATGAAAGATAGATGTCAGGAAATCTACACAGGAGACACAACTAAATGAGCTAATTCTATTTTATTAATACAAAGATGCAAATGTACAGACTTCCAGATCTCCTTTATAGCCTGAGCAAGAAGTAAGCTGTCATTTCAGTAGTTAATACTAGTCTGTGGAACAGTATACTCACTAAGGTGACTCAAATAATAAATCCCCAGCTTATTAACTTTGGGGAACCTATGAAAATCATTATACTTTGGTAAACATTTAGTTGATATATGTGCCTTTTTTACTAGATATTCTTTAAATATTTGGTTGATTATATTCTCTAAGTAATTATTGATGGATTAGGTGGGGATTCTTTTAGCACATGGGTTTCATAATTATTAAAAACCTACTTGAGGATTGGAACTAAGTGGTATATACATTTCTATATAAATCAATAAATTATAGTTTTATTCTTTTTAAATCAATATATATGTTATTGTTAGCTTAAAACCATGATCCTTTTATTTGAAATGCATTAAAATTATTTTTTTAAACGTTTGATATAGAAGAAAACTACAATGTCTCATGTTTTACAATTATTTGGGAAATATGATATTTTGACCGTACTTTGCAGTTTTGAGTATGGGTAAAGTGAAGTCTTTGGGGGAAAAAATACTGTACATAAATAATGTAATCATATCATAGTCTTCCCCAAACTTGGTATTTTCCAGGTCAACTGAGATTTTAAAGACTAGATTCATCCTTGTTGTCTAGGAATTCTCAGCATGTGATTAATACATCTGGAATGTATCACATTGGAGAAAAGAAAAAGAAAATCTGGGATTTGGAATGTGTGTGACTATACTATGCAATGTGATTCATTGATCATCTTCCAACCATATAATTCATAAAATTCAACCAGGCATTGATATATAAGAACTTCAAAAATACATCTTCTGTTGGTAGCACTGGTCATCTCCTTACGTTTTAAACATTTCAGAATGAAAACAACATTGATATTGTTACTTTTTGTAACCTAAGCCTGAAAAATAAAAAAGATTTTGGCTTCATCCAGTATTCTGACAGCAGAGTTTCTCTTTTCAGTAAATTCTAAATCAGATTGCATAAAATATTCCATATTTATTTTCTCAAGACTTCAAAGTAATCTGCTAAAAAAAGAAAACCCCAGTAAAAATATTTACCAGTATGGAAAAGAAATATATATAAAATTGATATATAACAATTGGCAGGGCCTACAACATTGCATTGTTGCAGTAAAGGAAAATGTATTTCTAGGATTTTCTTCTTTTTTTAAGGATTATATGAAAAGATAATAATGCTTGAATGCTACATCAAGACACTATTTAGCTTCTAAGCAATAGTTCAGTTAAATGGGACAGACAAGGTGAGGGGAAGGAAGATAATTCTGTAATCCACACTAATGAAATCACCCAAGCAATATTTAATTATAATTCATGATTACTTTTCATTTTCCAGTAGTTATTGTAGTTGATTTGATAACTGAGAGAAGATCAATAAAATAAAACTGTCTGTGACAAAATACTACAGTTTAATGATGAGGAAATCTGATATCTCCATCTCTCTTAAGAAAAGCTTCTGAAGCATCCCAAATAAAAAGGGCCTACTGTATAGTATTTTGACAGTTTGGAAAGATCCAAATACTTTGATCCTTCATAAACAAAATGAAATTTGAATTTATTCTTACTGGCATTACGTCTCGTCCTTCCTACAGGGACCTTAGAAGCATGATCTTTTCTAATGGTATTTTAGATTTTATACTGGTCAGACGGAGAATTCAAAAAATGACTTCCACCTGGATGGCTAACCTTGATGGGTTTCCATTAGTTGAAACTGCCCAATTTCTGTATATGTTAAACTAAAAATTTTCAAACTTAACAACTTTAAGTAATCAGAGATGTGCCTCAGGACAAAATTGCTAAACAGAGAGTGATACAGATCTAACCTATTATTGTGCATTAACAGTGTTACTAACACCTCCAGGGAAAATAAGATCCTCGCTTTATCACACTTGCCATCTTTTACATTTAATTTTTGATTTTTTTTATTGTATTATCTATTTTCTATTGTAATTTCTTTGATTGTTGTGAGCCATTCAGGGTCATTAAGAGTTGGGCAGCATACAAGTTTTAACAGTGATTATTATTATGGTTGTTATTATTATCTTTTATTCATTAAACATGAAACTCAGTCAACTGAATATTTTAAAATGTATCATTATCATCATCATCATCATCATCATCATCATTATTATTATTACTGTTACTATTACTATTACTATTATATACTTTATTATATACTTTATTCATTATTATTATTATATTATTATAATTATTATATACTTTATTCATTAAACATGAAACATATTATTATTATTCACAACTGCTCAACTAACCACAACAATCTTCTTTTAAATTAAAAGCTGAGTTCCAGGCAGTGAAACAGCATAATGGGTTTTGAGGGCATGTTTCTACATGTTTCTAAGAACTTTGTAAATAAATACAATCCTATTTTAAAAGCAAGCAAGCTAAAGTAGTTCATCAGCAATGTCACTGATGAAGCAATCTGACAATATAACCAGCAGTTATACTTTACGATAGATGTCCAAGTAGTACCTTTGAACATCTTGGACATCTTTGTGATCCATCTCTGCGTTGGGGAATTAAAAAGTGAATTTCTAAGCTTTCATTTAAACCTGCTTATTATTATCCTCTACTGAAGATTTTCCTACATTCTAATTTTCAGTAAGCACTGAAGTCTCAGAGTACAAAAATCATAACTATATTTAAATTAAAAGGAGTCATTTTGCAAACATTATTTTTAACTTATAAAGCAATAGGATTACACTTACATATGTGAAATGGAAGACATTAGAAAACAGTTGTTAAGACCCTTTGAAAAGAAAATGGAACAACAAAGCAAATTCGGCATGATTCCTTTGAAGCCAATACTATACCCTTCTTTCGAATATAAAGCCTTCCAGAAGGGATTCTGTCAAACTCTATATTAAAAGTCATCACTTTAGCAATTGCCATCTATAGTCCTTCCACTTTATTTTGTGCCAACACTAATGAGCTTAATACTAGCGGTTTCTCTTAAAATAAATAAGTTGGTCATGCCACTACAAGATCTCTGCTGAGGTAGATCATTGCATTCAAATATATACAAAAGAGTCACTGAAGAAAATAAAGATAGTGTTGCTGAATACCCATTTCCATCAAGGCTAATTGATGCAAATAATATAACTAAACCAATTCAAAATCAACCAAATTATAGCATAAACTATTAGATATCCAATAATAAAGGTGGTCATACCAGGAAAGGAGATGCTTTGCCTCAAGCCCATGCAGTCTAGTCCTGTAGGTGTGCTCTGGGAATAGAGGTGCAACTTGAGAGGAAGGGTATCAGTGGCCACTGGAGAAGTAACTGATTTTGTTTTAACCTACAGAAAAAAAGTAATAACACGTTTACAAAAATGGTTAGCCTGAACTCTAAAAAGATTATTGTTTTTTTTTAAGTCTTGTCTTCAATCCAAACAATCTGCAAATGAGAATGCTAAAGGAGAGCAGGGGGTATTCTTTTAGGGAAAAGAGCTTTGTAGATATAAGAAATGCTAGATTAGTCATTATGAAGAACTTTAAAAAGAAAAGAAGGCTCTTAAAATTACACATTTGTGGTAACGAGGGGAATGAATTAATACTGTGTGGTCCTTGGTGTTCTCCATGCAGTTGTTTAATATTTAATACTGCTTCTAATAAAGTTGCATTTATGTCGTTTATATTCTAAAATATAAATTATATCCTAAAATAGAAATACTTTTCAACCACTCATCATAAGTATGTACATACATATAGGACACCATGCATCCTATATGAGACAAGAGAAGCCATAAAGAAGACCTATCTGTCAAGATAAACCTTTTCTTTTATGGTTAGTCTCACAAAACTGAACACAAAATTGCCATGTTGTGTTAGAAACAAAGGAAGCAGAAGAACTAGTTAACAGAATCATTGAAAGGGGAGGAATGAGATGCAAACAGAGAGAACAGACAAATTATCTTTGGTTCCTTACATTGAGTTGATCTTCTGGGAAGTTACTTGATTCGTTCTCTCTGTCTGACTGGGCCTCTTTCACAAAGGTCCTTTTTCGATTTCTCTCCATCCATGTATCATCAAAGCTGAAGCATTTGTATAGGGATTTGTGTCTCTTCTGCTGGACGTGCTTTTTTATCTTTCCCTCCTGGATATAGAAGGGAAGGATCCAGGCCTTGTCCTCTACATTTGAATCCAAAGACCCTGGCATCTGAATAGACTTTTTTCGGTAAGGAAGACCATGCTTTTCACATGACCTCTCTTCTGCTGAAATGTCACTTTGTTGGGAATGTTCCTATTTTACAAATAACAGGCGAAAATATCTTTAAAACATGTTTCTTTATTGACCATTTTGGGCAGCTCACTGCAAGCAGTTATTATAAATCTGGAAAATCTTATTACATTTGTCCCTTTTTAAAGTAACATCTTTTATAACATGTCTTATAAATAAAGTCTTTATTGATTCAGTGTGAATGCTGCAATCTAAATGAAACCTGAATTTGCACTCACCTGTATTAACTTCATGTAAAGCCTGGATACATGCTCATATAAGCACTGAGGAAAATATTTTAGCATAGTGTAAATACCCTTGAACAATTGCTCACTTGCCATATTCTGTTTATGGTGCAGTCCCAGTTCCAATGCCTTTCCCATGTGCATTACTCCTAGAATTACATAGAAAACTCTAAACAGCTATTTTAACTGTTAATCAAGTAAGCCAACCAATCTATAAGGAAAGGCATCAAAAGACTTTTGACCAAGAGTTCCTTAAAACTGAATCTGTTCCTAGGAATATACAATTAGCAAAGTTCAATTAGCTATTTCCTTAAGCATCCTTTGAATTCTCTATGTATCATAACTGGCCTATAATAAGGAACGCCTTGCAATATAAAACCTTGCCTCCAGAGGGCACAATAAAGTTATATTTAGCTGTGACAGTTTACTATCTTCCCTAGTGATAACAAGATTTTTGTCCATCTATCTAAACTTGCTTGGTACACTTAGATGCCTCTCTAATTTTGGAATGCTGCCTTCCCCTAAGAATTATGTCCCTTTTTCCTTTCTATTATTGCAGCCAGAAATTAAATTTTACAGATGTAAGTTCTACAAAAAGAAGTTCAATGAAATTCTATGTAATTATTATATAGACGTATATAACCATCTATATACACAAGTCTGCACTATATAGAAATCCACTTGGCCATTTAAAACTGCTACAGACATGATCCTCCCTTCTCTGGTCATTGAGTATTGTTTTCCAGAGGCCAGTGGGGCTTTCGTTGCATCTACCTGCAAAATGCCTGTGCGGCAATTTTCAGAGCCTTATACAGGGTCCTTATAACTATGGATTTAGCACAGTTTTGGAAGAATACTAGACTTGTGTTTAAATACTGTGTTATCATTTCTAACAGATTCTATTCCTGTGCTACACAGAAAGTTAGTTTTAACTGAAAAACAGAGCCAGCTGCATGTATGTTTCCGGTTCGGTCATCGTTGTTCTCACTACTTCTGCTAATAAAGGATTGGCCATACTTTTCCTGGTTTTATTACTTTCTGGAAGCATCATTTTGCCTACTCTGTTCTGGGCTACAATTTATGGGCTACTTCTAAGTTTGTTGACCAGGAGGACAGAGGTGGACTCATTACCATTCCATAGCAGCATTAGTTTAGGATAGAGCTGTTTTCCTATCAATTCACTCCTATTTCAACCTACAGTCTCCCTTGTACTTTCAGTCTAATTGATACATCATAACCTGTTAGGCAGGCACCTTGACAGTTGACTAAACACACCAAAAACTTCCTTACCCTCCGTGAGACTTGCTGTATCACATATTGGGAAAAATGATTGGAAGCTACTTTCCTGCTTGGTAGAAGGGGCTGTAAAGTCAGTGCTTTCTTAAGTTCTCCTACATTTAAATAGAAAGAACTGTACTGGACACCATTCTTATTACATTGGCAGAATAGGGCTCAGCCATCAGGACAGAAACATTTATGCCAGCATACCTTTTTGCCTCTCAAGAATTAATGGACAGTAGTTTAATGTTTGACCATTCCTTTGTCTTCTCTATAGGAGGGTAGGTAATAGGAACCTTCTCTGGATCCTGCAAAGCGTCTCCTGATGTGAATGCATGATAATGTGGCCTCGTATAGTATATCTTTACTGGAAGTTTTAAAAAAAACAATCTAACCCCTCATTAAAAGACAGTAACATAGAAAATTACCATCATTGAATTTTAACCCAGGTATTTAAAATGAAAAACCTGCATTTGTCTAGAAATGAAAAGAAGCACTCTATCCGCACCATTTTTCAAAGGTCACTTCTGAAAGCAATGACTACGATACCATATCCTCACATATTTATGAAACACGCAAATGAACTAGTTAGCTCAAAATATTTTTGTCTGAACAGTCTTATAACCAGAATCTTAAATTATTGTTTCATCTTATTTCCAAATTCTCTGAAGAATTCTCTGAAGAACACAAATGAATAGTTCAGATGCCATATGTGATGGTGAGGAAGTTTCTAAAGTTATTTCAAAACATGGACTTTATAACATTGAGCATCCAGATTAACCAAGAATTCCACATGAAATACGTAACAAAAATTTTTTTTTAAAACCTTCTCCATACCCTCAGTGCCAATACACATAATCTCCTGCAGAGCAACTTACCTCATCTCTGATTATATCACTCATTGAAGTAGTAGTGTTTAAGCTGATCTGTGACTGGCTGCTTATCCCACTGTCTTCTCTCAAATAGTCATTATCTAATGAGTGCATGGACTGCAAGAAACTAGATCTGGGTTTCAATGTCTTTGGCCTCTCGGGTGCTTCCAAACTGCCATCAATAACAGAGATATTTCCAAGAGATATCAATGAAGTTGAACTTAATTTACCAGGATAATGGAAGCCCATGCGCTGATGAGCAGTTCGAGGACTCTGTGGCTTGGGACTCATAGGCCTGCATGGCATGTCTTTACGTTCATACATTGACAACTGGGGGCAAGAAGGAGTGAAATGGGGAAATGATGACTGCAGATCAATTGGAGTAATTGGAGATTTCAGCCAAAATTCTTCATAGGAGGTATTCTCATCATTCCCCATCATTTCTTCTTTCCCACTACAATCTGGGCTATAGGATGACTCTCTCCTCTTCCTCCTGGTGTCTATAGGTAGAAAGTCAGCAGGCCCAAAGGAATAGGAATGCCCACCTCCTGTAGATGAGCCATTAGAAGCACTGTATTTAAACAATTCTTGTCCATTTTGATACTCCTTTTTTTCCTTCAATGTTTTTCTACTAAAGTTTCCAGAGCTCCTATTTGAACAAGGATTTTGCTTCAGGATGTCTGCCTCCTTGCTTTTTAGAAAAGCTTTCCAAGATTGGTGCACTTTCACTTTTTCATTTTTCAACAAAAATTTTGGACTCTGTTGAGCATTTTCCTTTTCCAGAGTTTTAGATTCAAAAAAACTTGAAAAGGATCTATGGGCCAAGGCCAATCGGCTTCGGAATTTTTTGCTATCTATGTTTTTGTTACATTTAAAGTCATTCTCTGGAGAGGATTTCTGGACTTCAGTAAACTCATTATTGTTGTTCTCTATAAATCCTAAAGTTGTTCCTTCCCCATATTTTACCCTAGCTAACATGGGAGAAGAAGAATATGTGTCTGCACTTTCTAAGAGTGTCCGACCAGAGTTAGAAGCTTTTCTCAGACTAATTCTACTGAAAAGTCCAGCAGGTCTTTCATAGAATAAATCGTCGTCATCTGAATATTCTGCAAGGCATTGATCCTTGTTTTGCAAAGTAGAACTGGATGAATTGAGGTCTTTCCAATTATCTTCTACTTCATCTACTTCATCTGCTTTATCACTATCAAATGTTACTTCCTTAGTTTTCATGTTATCTTGATTGTCAGGAGATGTTAGCTTAGATTTCCTGAAGGATGCCATCTTGGGGAAAGCTAAAAATTTAGAATACTTAACAGACTTTTCTATGGCACCAACTTTGTTGATTCTCTGCACTGCCTTATAGAAACTATTGTTACTACCAAAAAAGTTAATTATATTATTGTCCATCTCTTCACAATTTGCACTTCCCATGCTGATATTATCTAGGCCACTGGTGCTATTATCTTGTGTGTCAGTTTTCACTGAAATGTCACATATATCTGGATTCACATTCATGTCATAGTTTTTACTAATGCACTTTGAATTTTCTGTTGAAAAAACTTTATCTGATTCTGATTTGAGAGAAACAGCAATTTCCTCATGTATTACATCACAGCTTTTGGAGTCTTCCTCCCCAATAATTTGTTTAGCATTGATTTTATTTCCTTGAAGATGAGTCTCATCATCATCAACGTCTTGGCACAATATATTTATACTATTTATTTCCTGTGTTCTTGCAATATTTACACAAGCATCCTGTTCTGCATTTGTAGTTCTAGATTCATCCATTCCTGTATAGCCACGAGTTTGAGATTCATGGTTTGTTATTTGTACTGTCTCTAAGACAGAATCACCATTCAACTGACATGGTCTGCTTAATGATATGTCTCTATTTGCTGCAGGCAGGGCCAAGGACAAAATATCTAGGCACCCCTCTTCTTTCCAAGTTTGCACAGTACTTCCCAAAGGTAAATTAGTTGTGGATGTATTGTTCACCAAACTAGTTTCTGTAGATTTTGCAGAGACTGGCAAAGACAGTGAGTCCAGCATGTTTGCATCCGTTTCACAATGTGTGTTTCTTGAACTTTCCTCAGGAGCCATCTTAACTAGGAATTTATCTTCATTGTACGGTAACACTTGCACAGAAAACATGTCATTTGTACAACTGGACGTTCCGTTTGGAGATTCTTCTGATTTTGTGGCATCCATGATGGTGATGAGATGAGAGTTTGAATTCTCATGCTCTACTATCTCAGTAAATTTAGCCAAAGAGTTCTCAACTTCAACATTTGTTTGCAATAGTTCTTGACCAGCGTTTTCCATCAATAAAGCTTTTAACTCAGAAATGTCATCTGATTGTTCCTTCTGGCACATATAATGTGGTATTAGTGCTACTTCAAAAGCAGAGACATCAACATCTTCACCATTACTGCAATTGCAAGCCTTCTTTTCTATATCATTGAGATGATTCAAAGGACATCTTAATATATTGGATGTACTGGGTTCCTGTTCTCTAAAATCTTTTCCATTTGATGTCAAAATCTCAACTGCCTTCTCACGGCCTACATTTGGCCCATATTTACTTCTCACTTCAGATGCTCTGAGAAAACCCTCAAGGTTTTGAGTTTTGATGCATTTGCTTTCCTTGTTCACATCCGCATTAAGCATGGAAGCATGAACAACACAAGTGTGATCATATTTATTCGCCACATTGCATTTATCTATGTATCTTTCTGAGACATGAACATCACAGTTGTGAGATTCAGAACTAATGTGATTTGGAGACAACCCTTTAATTTCTATCTGATCCTTTGATTTCAGATGTTTTTTTAACACTACATTGGCATTTACATGTGTTGATATATATCCCATATTTGAACATTTCTTCTTTTTAGAATTGTTTTCTGAGGAATTTGGCAGCTGGGACAATACCAAAGACTGACATTCAGATGTATCTGTTGTTCCTTTTGTTGTAAGGCCACAGAGCTGGGATTTGTTGGTCCCATGAAAATTTTCTGTTTGCTTCTGTACATTTTTATTTGAAATCAAGTGAGGAGTAAGAAATAACCCTTTAATATTTGTATCTTTTCCTACTTTTAAGGAAGTTTTTGAACAGTCTATGTTTTCCTTAATATGAACATGATCTGGTTCTTTTAGGGGTAATTTGGAGCATGATTGGCTTAATTTATCTGCCAGACAAAGGCAATCATTGATATGTTCTCTGATATCTTGACCATTTATATTTCCAGGAGAACTATGCCATGATTTCATTGCTAAATTTCCTGGGTTTGTGGAAGGCACCAAAAATGTAGATTTAAAATCTGTGAGTTTCTGCTTTCTGCCATTATATCTTTTCCAACTTCCATTTGTTTGTAAATGAATATTAGGCAAACTGCTTCTGGAAACTGTTTCTGAGCAAGAACAGCAAGTTTCAGAAAAATTCAAAGAGCTTTCAGAGTTTGTTCTGAGATTAACCAGTGTTACTGCTTCTGGGCTCATTCTCTCTTTGCTACTGGCACCTTCAATTTGATCCTCTGAATGGATATAGAAGTGTGTCTCTCTGTTTGCAGATTTTGTCCCCACTTTTAACAAAGCTTCAGTCTGTAACACAAAATCATTTGTATTAGCCTTTGACCCTGTGGATGTAATACTGTAAGGTAATACCTGCTCCTTTCCTTTGACGTCTTCAATTTTGGATTCTTGTGCTAATAACTCCAGTGCATATTTGCTTGTTGCTACATGTAAGACTGAAGGGAATTCCACACTTTCCTTCTGAATAAATCCAAACTCTTTTGTGAAACACTTGGAAGGAGACCTATCTCCTTTTGTTTTGGAATGCTTATGCCACGATTCTTCTATTTCTGAAGAAAGATTGGGTTCTCTAGTGACATCACTGGCAATGGACTCTGAGTCTGACACACTTTCGTAAGGCTCTGTCTTGATATCTGACAGTGATTCACTTTGATGTGACTGGGTTTCAAAATAGTCTTCATCTGTTTCCTGGCCTGATCCACATATCTCCAGCTCTGGTGTATCTGTGATTGAAGAATTCTGGTCTTCTTCTATCTCTCCTTCACTTGTGCAGTTGTCAACTGGCTCTGAGGCCTATAAAAAGATGAGAAATTAATCAACAATAGAATCTTGTATTAAGAAGATTAATTTATAACAGGTATGGTTCCCATTGCTCTCCCCAGAATTTCAGCAGAAGAGAGAATTTGATACATCAAATGCAGTGTTGACTGAGAAATTTTGAGAGTTGACATTTAAATATCTTTAAGTTGCTAAGGTTGAGAAACAATGCTGTAATTGCCCATAAGAGCACATTGTACAATGCCATTGGTGGCAGTTTGTGGACATAGTACTGTATTGTGCAAAAGCTAAACCACATCTTCCAAACAATTTTCAAAACTGCTTTAATATTTGGTGGATTTTTAATGATCATTACAATGCTTTGCAATCTATACAATTTACAAGTAGAGTGCTCTGTGTCCTTTGGTTAGAGTAATTTTTCATATTTGAATTTTTCATATTTCTTTTCAGCATTTATCTTTGTTACAGATTTTTTTTATGATAGAAATTCTCTATTACGTGGAAAATAAATCTGCCCCACCCCACTTGGTTGGTATTCAAACTGTACTGATAGTCAGTGCATACTAAATCAATTGAGATTAAATGTCATCTGTTCCAACTAAATAACAGTTCATTTCCCCAGAATGTGGATGTGTAAAGTTTATTGGCTCCCTCTACTGGACAATTCTAAATATGTTTACATTTATTAGCTTTTGCATTAAGTATTTGTCAAAAGATTTAAAATTACATTTATGTATGGTGTATAGATCATTTAACTACATGATAATTCATGACAAATAAATTAATAGAAATGTCCAGAATTACAGTAGCGGTCATTAATAAGTGGTGGTGTTTTTTTTGTCCTTGAAAAATATAGTTTCTGTCTTCTGTCCAGGATATGCATTTTCAATACTAGAATCAAGCAAAATATATTCACACTGAATTTATATAACTTTCTTTTATTTCATCATTATGACCCAATTTTTAAACAACAAATTACGCTTAAAAATTATGGTTCAATTATAGCTACATTGTAAACCACCACCGCCTTCCTGGAAAATAAGGTTAAAAGCTAAGATCAAGATAACTTGTACAGAGGTTAATCAGCTGATGGAATTACAGAAGGTGTGAAGATTAAAGATAAGACTCAGCTACTGAAAGAAATATAAGAGCCTGACTCTCTCTAAAGTCTACAGCAGGGGTGTCAAACTCAAGGCCCGTGGGCCAGATCCAGCCTGCAGGGTGCTTAAATCTGGCCCATGGGGCCACCCAGGACATAGCAAAGAAGCAGCTCTCATTGCCTCTGCCAGCAAAAACAGAGATCAGTAGGGCCATGTGCTGCCCTCCCGAACTCTGTTTTCAGCTGCAGCATCCTCCTGCAGCGCTCTGTCACATGCGGTCCTCCCAAGCTCTGTTTTCACTGGCAGAGAGCTGCAGGAGGATCCTCCCAGCACCATCTGGATCACCACAGGTGCTCCGACATGTCAAGGGCAGCTGTCGACTGTTGAACTGGCCATGCCCACTCAGGCTACGCCCCCGCCACACCCCGAGGTCAAACACAACTCTGATGCAGCTCTCAATGAAATTGAGTTTGACACCCCTGCTCTAGAGACTGCTAAACAAAAACTCATAGCACCGGCTACCAAGCTAAGGAGGTACACTAGAGAAACAAAGGCAAAAGGATAGATGCTTGTTCTCCAAAGTGCCATCCAACTGAAAAGCAACAATTTATTTTATTTATTTATTTTATTCGATTTTTAAACCGCCCTTTTTCTTTGCAGGACTCAGGGCGGTTTCCAGTCAAAGATTAAAAAACACATATACAAAATTTAAAACGAATTAAAAATAAATTAAACGTGACTGAATTAACCCCTTAAAAACCCACACTAAAACCCAAGACCCTAATTTAAATTAAAAGCCCTTGTTAAAACCCAAGCGAGGAGATTATGAGAGTATAGCAAAACTCAGCAAGAGAAGAAAGTGAACAGTATTGGAAGAACATATGGAAGAAACAGTCCACATAACACCGTTGCACAGTGGCTGCAGGACTGGAGAACAGACCACTGAACAAGAAGCAGTCACCATCACAGTAGCAGACACCCAGCAGCAGTTTAAGAACATGAAGAGCTGGACAGTACCTGGCCCATGATCCACACATGCCTAGCAGTTTAGAGGAACAAGATGCAGGCTCCTACCCAGACTAGCTAACACAAGGAAGAATAGTGCTGATCATGAAAAAGCCCTACAAGGAAACAGTACCATGACAGTATGTGAACTAGACCCTCCAAGACCCTACACAAGGTCATGTAGAATAACAGGACTGAGACCCTGTGATACTTCCGGATCCAGATAGACAGGCAAGTACTAGCCAATCAACCTGACATAATGGTTGCAGACGAGGACCAGAAAACAAAGGTGGTGATAGATGTAGCAATGCCAAGTGACAGCAACATCAGGAAGGAAGAGCATGAAAAGCTGGAGAAGTACCAGGGCCTAAAATAAGACTAGAGAGGATATAAAAAGTGGTTGCAATGATAGTAGGAGCAAAGTGGTCCTAATAGTGGTAGGAGTACTCAGGGCTATGACTCCTAAGCTAGGAAAGTGGGTCCAATAGATCCCAAGAACAACATCAATACTCCCTGGCCAAAATAGTACAGTATTAGGAACAGCTAAAATATTGTGCAGAACCCTTAAATTCTCAGATCTCTAACATATATACTAGGAGTGAGAAGGATATTTTTTTCCTTTTTAAATATATTTCTATATTAGATCTTTGTATTATTCATACTTAATAAGCAACCATCATAAACTTTTTGCCCTTAAACTACTTGTGTCTTAGGTCACTGTTACAGAATTACCCTGTGGAATTCTGACAGAAGTAAGGCTGCAAAAAAATATTCATTTCAGCCAGGAGCAAAACTCATAGTGTTCTAAGCAATCTGTTTCTTGAAATAGTGTTAGCAATATGAATTTGATTTATCCACAAAGTCATTCACACTTAATTGAAAAACAAGGAGAACCAGCACAATCTTGACACACCCTCATTGGGTGCACAAAGCGCATCTTCCCAGGTGATTGATGTAGTAAGGTTCTTCCCCAGCAGTTAACTTGTTTGTAACTTGTCTATCTTAATGCAAGCAAGAAGTAGGTGTCTATGATTCAGTCATGCAGCCTCCACAAATTCTAGTCCTTGGAAACCTTCCATAGCAAGATATTTTGTCACAATCAAAAACCCAGCTGTTCTTTGACAGGAAGTAGTATAGAAAAAACAAACAAACAAACAAAAATACCAGTTCTACCGCATAACATTTATTGGATACATGGCTCCATGCCAAGTATTTTCACATTGAAATTTCTCGAGAAAAAAAGGATGAATTATAGTAACCAAAACCAATGTTTAACCAATGTTTAAATATCTAACACTACAAATTGTAAGAAATAATGGTTTTAGAATAGCAATATAAGGTATAATAATTAATATAGACTAATAATACCATTGCACTAATGAAAATTTATACCATTGCAATCCTATGTCCATATGACAACCACAAGACAGACATTGTCCAAAATACAAGTACGGTACATTGTTTCTATTTAATTGTTCTGCCTAACAATAAACAAAGCACAGAAAGATGCAACCAGAGCTATCCTTTCTTATGATCATTCCTGATCTGGTATACTTCAGAAAATTTTTAAACATCAAATATTTAGGGGTTAGTTAGAATTGCAATTTTCAATGATATTGATCATATTGGCCCTATTCGTTTACAGGTTTTATTACATCTTGTTTTTTGTGAATCTTGGATTTAAGTAGTTCTAGGTCATCCAGAGTCTTTGAATGAAGTGCATACTGATTTTAGTAAATAAAATAAAACACTTCAAAATGGTGGAAATGAATTCTATAGTGAATGTATAAGTGCAATGAGCAAAAAGAAAAAACTTAAGAAACAGGAGGAAGAGTTGCTACTAAAATAATGGTAAGATAAAAGTTGTACTGGCATTTGTGAATTGGTTTTCTAGTCTTGGAAGGCTGACAATATTATATATTTCTCTTTAAAAGTATGCTACTGTCTTATCTAGATATTTTATTTATTTATTTATCTGAATATATATATATATATTAATCATTTGGCTGAAATCCTCATTTAAATTGTTTATAGCAAATAAACAGAAATAAATAAATACATCATTAGCAATCAAAAATTGATGGTATTCTGGAAACCAGAAACAAATTAATAGGTTGCTTTTAAAAAGGATTGAAGAAGCAGTTAATTTTAAAATTTAAACTTAGGCTATGCTATTAAACTATCCTAGAATGATAACCAATATGTTAGCTCCTTACATATAATATATAGATTTATCATTTTTATGTTGCATTATAGAATCAGAGAGTTAGAATAAGTCTTTAGGCCATTGGATCTACTTCTCACATTAAAGCATCACAGGCAGACGGCTCTATCAATTCTCTACCAACTGCTCTAGGAAACGGAACCCTCTCTGTAATTTTATCTATCATAAAATTTCTCTTACTCTTAGGAAGCTTTTCTTCCAGTCAGCTTAAGAATATTATCCATATTCTTCTTTCTGAGGCAATGAAAAACAACCAGAAAGCACCCTATTCAGAATGGAGCCTGACCAAGTACTCCTTGTACTCTTTCCCATGGATTGGCAAATGCCTAAACTTGCACGTCCCTTTTTACCAGCCTTGTCACACTGTTCATTCAAAGTAATCTTTTTCACAAGTACTGTTACCAATGCAAATATCCTCCAATACAGGTACATTTATATTTTTAATAGAATGCTTCTTCTTAAATAAAAACATCTATTCTTTTCTCTTATGTAAATACCACATGGTTTTAAACCTAACTTCTAATTCCTCATGATGGTTTTGAATTTTGTTACTGTATTAGCTGCCTCTACCCAGTTTTTAATCATTTGTAAGATTGATAAGCATTCCTTCGACTTATCAAACATATAAAAAATGAAATACCATGCAACGTAATTAATATTAGCGTGTCAAATGTGCATCATCAGTGCTGTTAAAAACATACCAATTTGCTTGATGCCCTAAACTGCATTACGCTGTCACAATTGTGGAAAGTCTTTTTGACCAGACAGCATTTAGTTCCATGTGACCATTGTGATAGCACTCCTTTTCCTGTCCTTTGCTGTAGCTTTCCATAATGTTGAAAGTATTTCATTCTCCAGTTTCTACTGCTGATAATCTGATGTTTCCATTGATCTACTGCTGATGATATTCTAGTTGGTGCTGCTTTGAAAGCTGTTTCCATTTGTGAGCCAAGCTCTATGGCTCTGGACAGAGTCAGTGAATTTATTTGGGTAAAGAGAGTCTTCCTAATTCTCCAATCTCTTGTTTTCTCAATTAGCTGGTCAAGCACAAGCTCATCCTGCAAAGGTCCAAAGTCGCAGTGTAGTGCCAGCTCCCACAAAGCAGAAGCAAAACTCACAAAGTTTTCCCCAGGGAGCTGTGCCCGTTGACAAAAGCAGAGCCTCTGGATCCTCTTGAAAACATTTTGCCTGAATTCAAAACCTTTCTGAAACTCATTGATAGGGTCAAAGCAGGTAATCGATCCCAGCTTTGTAACCATCTTCTGATTTCCCCAACCGAGCTGGTGAGGATGATAATTCTCCATTTTCTCCAATCCTAAAGTTCAGTTGCTTGTATTTCTGTGAAAATACCAATTGAAGCAGGAAGGCATATGAATCCACCGTCCTCCAGAGCCACACTGTAGCATAAGTGGCAGTAAACACCTTACTTTCCCAATGAACAGAGCAGGTTTAGTCAGCAAATTTAAATCGAGACATTTCTCCATTGAAATACCTGACCTGTAATTTGTCACTTGAGCATCTCCACCCTTTAATACATTTATTCCTGAACATGGCACAGCGTCCAGAATGTCAGAGCTAAAAGAAATTAAAATTCTTTAAATAAAAAGCAGAGGGGAAGGATGTCAATCCCTACTGTATGAAATGGTCGGGGGGGGGGGGGGAGAGGACAGAAATGTATAAATCACAATGCAACCAAACCCTTCCTGTAGCCTGTTTTGCATGAATCCCAAATATTTTAAATTGTATATCCCCCTCCCTTTTGGGGAAAGGCACACTAAATCAAAACTTTAAATAAAAATAAATTGTATAATAAATTGATTGTCATATTCTAAGACTACTCTTTTACTAATATAATAAAATCCACAGAAAGTATATGGTAAAGAATCCAATTTCGTCAAACCCAAACCAAATATAACATTTTAAATCATCTTAATTATGAAGGTTACCCAAAGCAATTTCTACACCCCTGTTCCTACCCAATATCAACAACATTGTGCAAAGAGGTTAGGGGAAGCTACCTTATCAACCATGATTTTAAAAAAGCAACAGCTTTTTAAAAACTGTATTTCCTACAGTATTGGGTATGACTTTACTGATATCATAATTCCTTTACTATGGTATACTAAATTTTACCTGAAATTTAGCAGGTAAGTACCACTTGCATACATCTGCAAATCAGTGGGTATTCACTATGTATAAGCAGATATTTGGCTACAAGCTATCTAAAGCTTAGTAGAAAAAGGCAAAAATGGAAATGAGTGTAAAAATTGCGATTGGGAATCCAAAAGATCTGTGAAAAATTGACATAATAGTTATCCATGATGCAACCTGCAACATAGATATTGACCTTTCCTTTTCTTTCTCTTTAAGTGAGGACTGGCATTCTTACTGGAACTTTTTGCTACACTTTTTTGCTACAAAGTACATCACTTGCACTAATTTCTGAAGTTTTTATTATTACTCAAAATATTAATAGCATATATTCTGGATGAGATTGGCTGAGAAACATAAATGGAAGTTCACTCCAGCCATCAGAAGAGTATGTTGAGCCATAAAAATGCATTGAGTACCAAATTTGATGAGTTTCAAAGCAGTTGAGTACCAAGGTACGACTCTAATGGGGAAAAATATTCAGGTACTAAAAAGCTTCAGATAACTAATATAATTTGGAGTATGCCTGATCCATTATAGTCAGTGGGGACTTTGGTGGTAGTTCCTAAATTCAGAGGTGACCGCAGGGCAAAGTTAAAAGGAGAGCAAATGAAAAAGATAATGTTATAACAACAAAACTCTTTTAGTATTTTCATTTATATTCTTTAATAAGATGTAATTCCCTCAGACAAATGTGGTTCAAGTTAGCATTAGATCAAAAAGATAAATATTTCTGTCAGGCAGCAAAATGCACTACCATATGTTATAGATTCCATGTATCAGAAGTCACTGTGGCAAAAAAAAGTATCTTAAAGGATATAGCAGTTGTAAAGCATTTAGATGTATATACTGCATTACTGGGTCCCTACTGATTCTGTCTGGTTCTTAGAACTGGTAGTAACGGCAGCAGGAGGCGCCACACGTGAGCGAAGCAAGTGCACGCACACGCGTATTCCTGTTGCGATCCGGTAGCGAAGGTAAGTAGAACCCACCCCTGATATACTGCATATTGCCCCCAACAATCTGGGTCCTCACTTTAGCGACCAGAAGGATGAAAGACTGAGTCAACCTTGAACCGGTCAGGATCGAACTCCTGACAGTGGGAATGCAGAGTTAGCCTGCAATACTGCATTCTAACCACGGCATCACCACGGCTCTATAGTATGCAAATATTTTTCAATTTCCCATCAAACTTACTTGAGCTTTCTCATCAATCTCGTGAATGGAATTTAGAACTTTCCATACACAAATTTGGCATATTCGATTAATTTTGCCCAGTACTGTAGTTACAACTATCTTATCAATCATTCCAATGTCCCTTAAAAAGAACTTGGGATTCTTTTCTATTCAAAACCTCTTTAGATGTATATTATCATTCCCAATCTCCCTCAGTACAATCCCCACATCTTTTCATTCAGCAGCGCTTTTTTTTTAAATGTGAACATTTAAAGTTCAGGCCTGACATTCCTGATTTTCACAAATACGTGAAACTCGTGCTTCAGAATCTGGGCCAGCTTTCAGTTACAACTGCTGTATCACTTCTCTTCATGAATGTTAATATCCTGTTCAGAATTCAGGGCAGCATGTCTTTTGCTCTTACTGTACTGCAAGAGTGGCCACATTCAAAAGGAACCTTCGCTTCCATCAACATGACAGCAGATCCTTAGTACTACTAAGATACAAAATGTTCATTGTCAATGACCACTAGTGCCCAGGATTCCACATTAAAACAGACATTACATGTCAGTAAAATATCCATATAATACTATCATTATCATTTCATACCATTACAACTTTATCAAAAAAAATTGGAATTATTTGTTTCTGAGAGTTCCCTAGTATTCTTGGGGGGAAAGGGAAGAGTTCTCTAAAGACGCTGAAAAATAATTACACAAAATAATAATACAACCTGTTCAACCTTGATTACAATAGAGTTTGGATAGAATATAGATCTTAGAAAAATACATAACGTTAGGAAGGTACTGCATATTCAAGTGACTCAAATGAATTTTGGAAAGTGAAAATGTCAGAAATCTTGATTATTGTGGATCACATTGTAACAGCAGACAATCAACAGCTTTGCTAATCATTTTCTTATTTGTTTGGTATAAATTCTAGCAGTTTCAGTATTGAGCTGTGCAATTCTCAACTTACTACTTCGTACATATCCAAAAAATGAGCCAAATCTAATATTTTCAAGTATTTTACCATCAGATTACACTTTCTCACAGAAAGTTTCTATTGTATTTTATCAAAGCAAATTTGCCCATTTTGTGTACAAAGTCTTTCAGTGTTTTAGTTAATGACTAAGGCGATAGCTATGACTGACATTTTAAGAGGCAATACTAGACATATTATTTAAAAACAGTTATCACACAGATTGTCTGGAGAAGTAATTTCACGGTTCATTCTAAAGTCTCTTTTTTTCTTCCATAGTGATTCCTGCCTATAGAAAATAACAGGTATGTCTAGGACAGTGATGGCTAACCTTTTTGCCGTCGGGTGCCAAAGCAGGGGGAGCATGGGGTCGTTGTGCTTGAGCATGCCCACACCCATAATTCAATACTCCACGCCCCCCGCGTATATGCGCGAGACACCCACCCCCCACTCCTTCCACTTTTGGCACATGATGGCAAGGTGTGCCCAGTAGGCCCATTTTTCACCCTCCCCTGGCTCCAGAGGCTTTCTAAGAGCCTGGGGAGGGCAAAAACGGCCTTCCTCACCCCCCCCGGAGGCCTTCCGGAGGCTGGAAACAGCCTTTTTCCTGACTTCTGGTGGTCCAGAAGGCCCAAAAATGAACCGACTGGCACATGATGTGCGCTGCAGATGAGCTGGGGCAACGCTCGTGTGCCCACCAATATGGCTCCGAGTGCCACCTGTGGCATCTGTGCCATAGGTTCGCCATCACTGATATACAGTATACTTAGAATTATTGGTTAGTAAAGAATGCTATGAGAGATTTGCATTTGATTGGTAATTTTCAGTAGCTTGATAGTAAATAAAATTTCCAGCAACAATACTGCAAATGAAAAGAGTCAGATTGATGTAATGGTTAAGGCATCAGAGTAGAAACCATGAGGCTGTGAGTTCTAGTCCCAGGTTAGGCATAAAGCCATCTGGGTGTTTCTGGGTCACTGGGCTAGTCGCTTTCTTTCAGCCTTAGGGAGGAGGCATTGGCAAATCATTCTGAGAAACCTTGCCAAGAAAACCCGGGACTTGTCCAGGTAGTTGTAAAAAACTGACTTAAAGGAACAAAAAAACCCTCTTGAAAATAATACTTATACTTTACTAGCTCTGAGGCAATGAATACAAAAATAGCACTGTTTGATTTTGTGAGGCAGCAACTATCTCATGTCCCTGCTCTTTGCAGATAATATGACACAAAATATTATTGCAAAGAGGCATGGAAGTAGGTAATACTTGTTCATGCTCAGGCTTAAAACTTCATATTAGAATATTTGCCATTTAGAATAAATTATTACATCAATATATACCATGTGATTGCAAATACCTATATGCAGATATGAAAAGCTGATAAAACATAAGATGATTATTATGATTTATTTCAGGTTCACTTTATTCTATTACTATGGCTGTGTTATACAACATATTTAGCTTAGTTTTAATCAACTCATTTGTCTGAGTTTTCACATTACAGTACATTAAATCATATACTAACCACATGGGTGGGTTCACATAGCACAGAACTGACCAAGTTTTCCAAATTTATATGAATATAACCACAAATTTTGCAGCATACCTGCTTGAGCATGTTATCTGAGTGTCTGATTCTTTTTTGCCACATAAATATTTCTGACCCAATCATAATCAGTACCTTTAGGTATATAGTAGCATTCTCTGATATTTTTTTCCTGAATTCTGTTAAACCAAAGTGGAAACCAAGGTTACCAGGGCAAACAGGGTTAGAGTTGGTTAACATTTGGATTATGAGAAAATACCAGGGGTAAATCTAAAGCCAGATTAGGTTATTGGAAGAACATTGCAGAACAGGAGAAGTAAAACATTCCTCTATTGGTGCCAAAATATGTCAGTTTTGGCCCAGGAATCATCGCGGAGTTGAGTTTTATTCAAAAGAGTCTTCCTCCCTATAAAAATAAATACTAAAATTATCAATTAGCAAATAAGTACTATTTCAGTTGTGTTTCCAAAGGCTGTTCATCTTGCAAGCCATTCAACATTGCAATTAAAAATTTAAAAAGCTGTTTAATTATCTGCTGCAAGGTCAGGTGAATACTGTATTGTCATTCAGTCCTAATTATTCTCTGAGTTGCTAAATATTTCTGTAATTATATATTGGATTCCAAAGCAAGTCAAGTTTTGCATTCTAAATAACCCATTACATCTCTAACAACGCTTCCCTTTCTTCCACATTTGTTTGACTCACAGATTATTCAAATATGTAATTTCTCTGATATGTGCATGACAGTTTGCAGGAAGATTTGATCTTAATTGTGTTTTGAGAGCTGTATCAAGAGTAAACTGTGAAATCCCATAATCAAATAGTGTTTGATCTTTCTGTCTAATATCTACTATTTTATAAATACAATTATTTCTGTATTCTTATTGCTGTAGTTACATTATCTTGAATTTCGTGAAGCAGAAATGAAATGGACTGAGCAAATAATTTTAATCCATTGCATAGCCCCAGATTAATTGTATTGAACACATAAAATAAAAGAACTAATATCTGACATTAAAAATCATACACTTATCATAGATTATTAAAAATTATCGGGCAAATGAATTCATTTTCACAATCAGTAGTGATTGTTGTTGCATTGAGATTGTAATACAGACAGATACAGACTACCATACAGACATTCTACTGGCAGAATATAATATGGCAAAAAGCCATATTGATATAGCTTTTAACATCTACCTTTAAGCTTTGAACAAAAATATTTTGTTTCTTCCTATATATTCAAAGAACATTTTAAGCTGTAGCTGTTGTTACAATTCTAGTAGAACTAGATTGTGTGTATCTCCTTCCGGTTATGTAATTTGATATTTTTTTTAACATTCCTCTGAATTGATCTAGTACTGCAGCCGAGATACCTCCTATAGGCCAGGATTTATGTAAACCATACAAAATGCTCAGCGCTGCATTTATTCCAACTTTGTATGTACAATTCACTACTTCAGATTTAAGGATCTGGACAAGAGAATTGGAACCATATGTCAAACTCCATGTAACTGACACACCAAATAATTAAACAGCACGCAGATTTCAAAATAATAACTTTAATGATAATCAGGGATAAAAACATAATTTTAAAAATGATACAATTAAATTCCCATCAGTTTCTTCAACAATCCCCAAATCTAGGCTGCTTTTCCTCTTTTCACAAAAGCTAGACCAGGGGTCCCTAACCACGGACTGGTACTTGGCCCACAAGGAACCAAGCCATGTAAGCGAATGGAGCGAAGCCCCATTCACACATACACAGGATCTAGGCAGCACTCAAAATCATGCCCTGGTCTGCAGAAAAACTGCCCTCCATAGAGCTGGTCCCTAGTGCCCAAAAGATTGAGGGCTGTTGAACTAGACTCTTCCTGCCCTGCTTCTTTCCCAATCTTTAATAGCTAATTTGATTTTGATAGAAGAAACCCCTGTGTATATTCTGATAGGGTAAATATATACAGGTGTAAAGGTGCAAAAATTCCAAAGGTATAGAAGTTGTGCCACTTACTAAAAAAATCTGCACTCCTTTTCCCAATGCTGGCCAATTTGCTAGTTAGAACCATTGTCACAGTGAAATACCCTGTGGCTGACAAACTAAAAATTGAATTAATGAAATGGACTTTAGATGGTGATACTTTTAAACCTCACCCCAACCTGAGTTTATTTTGCATACTCAGCATTATACAGCTAATTTAGCTAATTAAAGGGCTAAAAGGGTTATCTAGTGTTAACATATTCTCTGCCTTATAGGATGGAAATATACTGGCTGCCAATTTGCTATGATGCCAGGTTCTAAGTGCTTTTGTTGACATATAACTGCTACATGGGCCAGGATTTTATTTAGTTGATGGATCCCATCCTTTCCATATCAGTTAGGAATGCAATATCCAATAAAAATGTCTTCTTACAAAATGTCTTCTTGTCCTTGTCAGTGATGTGTTATGTATCAATCCATAACAGAACATTTTCTAAAGAGACAGTGGCTTCCTCCCATGACTTTCTGGCATTAACTGAAAACCATTATTTGAATTGATGTTGTTGAATATCTTGTTACTCCTGCTGTCTGTTTTTAAAGTGTTGCAGTTTTATGGTTTTAAGAAGTTAAAAATTAGAGTTTTGATACCATTTTTGCACTTTCTTTAAGGTTATGAGGGCTGAAATGAAAGGTGATAATAGATCCTTATGCTGACTTTGATTTTAACAAATGAAAACATTGTGTCCATATAACAAGCAAGTATATATATACTGTATATACCTACTTACTGAATTATTACAGTAAAGACATTAGAAAAGCCTGTGTCATTCCCAAATATAAAGTTACAATAATACAAACCTTCAGAGCATCTAATTAAATTTAACATATATTTAGAATATCTCAATATACATTGTGAGGGAACTTTTAGCTCCTGGCTTGTAAGAGATAAGTAGATGTTATTATCTAGAGAAAGAAGAGATCATTATTTTCAAAATCAACAAAGTGAACTGAACTTCAAAAAGTACCTTTAAAAACTGCTTATTAAAGTATTCCTGGAAATTTATTGTGCTTGACATATTTTGAGGAAAATAATGTAACCCTGAATGAAAAGAAATTGTGAAATGGGACATTTTATTTCCCAGAAGTAAAAAATGAAATGAAATAAAGAGAAGCAAAATACCTTTTTGCTGATGTTGTAGCTTTCAAGCTGCACCCAATCCAATTCAGGAATACAGCAATGACATATACATTGAAAGTTAAAAAAAAGCAGATGTGTTTATTTAATCACTATTGTTTTGAAATAGTGTGGAAATCAGTTCTTACTTTTAACAATGTTACATGCTTTCTTAATGAAGTTTGTTAATGTGTTATGGGTAAATGTACAAATTTTAAAAATAAATAGGTTACTCAGATAATTTAGGCCTGTAAAACTGAAGTTTGGTATTCTTCTCTTTAAAAAAAAAAAAAGGTTAGCTGAAAACATTTTGTACAGCTAATAAGCCAATGAATATTTTACTAGTTTTTTTTAAATTGCCTGTTAACCATGCAAAATAAATGCATATTTCTACATAATAACTAAGAAGCAGGATATTTTCTTTGATATATAATTACTGCACACTTGATTTTAGCCAAAGGCCGAAAAGTAATACTCTGTTTTTTTCAGATTGTATAAATTGTTCAACTTTTTTTTTACACATAAGAATATATTTTCAGTACAAAATTTGTGGAGCAAGTGCACAAGCAGTATTGTACAAAAGTCTCTCATGTTTAATTTTGCGTCCTAAAAATAAAAATGTCAGTATATGCCAAATAACTATGAACCTATGAAAAAGTTGATATATTTACTGCCAAATATGTAGACAGATGCTCTAAAGATTCTCTACCAATAGATTAATTAAGTTCAGTATTTTCATATTCAATTTTCATATTCATATTGATTTTCTTGAAAGGCAAGATCAAGTTTTTCATCAAATAAATGGACAATTGTAATTGAAGTAATCTTCGATTTATGACCACAATTGGGCCCAGAATTTTGGTCACTAAGTAATTAAATTATTAAGTGAGTCATCCTGTAACCACACCCAGTTTTACAACCATTTTTACCATGGTCATTAAACAAATCACATGGCCATTAAGTGAATTACATGGTCATTAAGTATATGTGGCTTCCCCAATTGACTTTGCTTGCTGGAAGCTAGCTGGAAAGGTCACAGATCATGATCATATGATTGCAAGACACTGCAACTATCATGAATGTGAGCCAGTTGCCAAGCTGTGATCGTGTGACTATGGGGATGGTGCGATTGTCATAATGTGAAAGACAGGTTGTAGATTACTTTTTTGATGCCATTGTAACTTTGAACATTGTTAAAAGCTTGTAAAGCAAGGATTATCTTACTCTTTTAAATATCTGTCACCATTCATTAACAATGTATAAATATATTTCAATCTCAATCACATTATCTAATTTTCCTCTGTAATTTTCATATGATTTTGGAGACCAGACATGTAGCTTAAAATGTTTGCAGAAATGTCTCTGATTTTTTTTTATTGCCTAGTACTAGACATATTGATAATATTTGCTCAGAGCTATAAGTAGACTGTTCATCAATTCAAAGAGGAATTCCTGGATGAGAATTAAAATTTAAAAGAAATGAGTACATTTAGAATAAGATTTCAATCCAGGCATGTTAGCAATGTCTTCAGCTGGAATAGAAAAGTAATAGTATCAAGAAAATGACTGCTTAAAATGCATGTAGGTATAAAGAAAGGAGAAATGGCTTATACAGAAGAACATGAGATAGCATAAAAGCAACTAAGAAGCATATACTGTACATGATATGACTTTTAATGAGGAATTCTTTTGCACTTTTTTGTCTAGTACAAAAATCTGTGTAGTACAGAAAGAACACAGTAGCAGTGATACCATTTTGTAGGATTTAATGGGGTTGATGCCCAGTCAAAAAAGTAGCTTTTACAAAAGTAGATCATGACTTTTCTCTGTTGCTTGCCATGTTAGAGCCATTTCATGTCCAGCACTATAAATCTTAACCCTGATTGCTCTCAACATGAACAGATTGTTTTTTACAGTGAATTCTTTAGCATACATATTTCAGAATTACATTGCAATTCTCTAGACCTCCAGCTGTATTATATTTAAATAAACAAGGGTAGGTACCTGTAGAATCCTCTAAAACTGTTTTGTCTCTAGCTGTGTTCTATTAGTGCTTTTTTATATGCAAATGTTGTTTGCATTTATTAAATAACTAATAAACATAGCCTAGGCAAGATAATTCATTTGAATCTGGTTGTGAATTTTACTAAATTAAGTTTTGAAACCTTTTAGACTGGTCCATCCAGATACAGTTGTGAAATTAGTGAAATTTACAGCTTGTCCCTTAGAATGAACAATTAATAATAAAAGGAAAGGAAAGATAACTTTTTAATTATTTTTAATTGTGCATATCCAGCATTTTAAAGAGCTTCCACTGAGTCTATTTGTGTGATCCATTGTTCATTACAGGATTTAAGTTAAATTAGTAGTCACAAATTGTTTGCAAAGAAAGGAAAATGCATCTATGCAGGAAATAACACAGCAGAAACTACTAACAGAGTCATTTGTGGGTTAGCTATCAATCCAATATGATATTTGGAGTAGCAGAAAACACTTAGATAATCTGTGTGTAACTGAGTACAGTATGTCAGGTACATAGCCTTTGTGTGCTGCTTTTTAGTAGCAGATAAGGTGAATCATCTCATCCTCCTACTTGAAAATGTAGGGACAATGATGAGAACAAGAGGGCACAATACTGATATTTCTTCATAATAAACTCTCAAAATGAGCATGTATCCAATATCAGCCTGCCTATGCTCTGTTTTTTAACTTCTTTATTTATATAAGGCTAGCTTTACTTAAATATTCTATTTAGGACAAAGAATTACTTGAAAAGCACTGCAGATCAAAGTGGGAGTTTTCCCCAATACACAGCCTTAAAGATGCAATCTGCTAAATATTATCTTGTAGCAGAGATTTTACTACAGGAAACCCCCACGCTAATTTGCAAATGATCACATTTATTATGACTTTTAAAAATATATATTATTAAATACTTGAAAATAAATATATGAAATTACATACAAAAGAAGGTGACCAGTTTCAGCATATCATGTTATTTCCTCCATTTCTGGATTTCAAGATACTATATGTATATTATTGCTTTATGCAAATTATCCCACAAAGGATATTTATTAATATCAATCTGAGTGTAAGAATATTGAGTCACTCAGGAAATAAACACATGTAGTATTGTATAGACCCAAGCCGCATGTGGCTTTTTAACCCCTCTCCTGCAGCTCTCTACCAACCTATTCACGTGGCCTGATCTCTGTCCCAAGACACTGGCCCAACCTGGCCATGGCCGATGCCAACCTCACTAACATGAGGGCTGGTGGGGTAGGAATGGGATCCGGGAGCAGGGTACAATGGAAAGGGGGACAGGTCTGCAGTGAGGAGCGAGCATGACCTACGGTGGTGGCTTCGCCAAAGACAACCCTCCTCCTTCTCACACAACCTCCTAGCCGGCTGTTGCGGGGCACACGAGCGGGGATACCCTCCTCAATTGAGAAGAGGGTGGCCGGGTTGACCAACTGACAGGCGAGAGTCCTTGGTGGAGGTGCTCTGGCTTTCTCCGAGCCTGATGCCCAAGGTGGGCATGCAAGGTTCAGCGGCGCTAGACCCCTTTTCCTGCTGCCCTGAGCTTCTTTACTCCTCCATCTGAGCAGTGCAGTCGGCGGCATTGATTGAGAGACAGGGAGGGGGAGAGAGAGAAATAAGAAAAAGATGGAGGGAGAAAATGAGAGAGAGAAAGAAATGAGAGAGA
>JANHFK010002353.1:100128-113017 GCA_036250565.1 Sibynophis collaris | reverse complement strand
AGGGAATGGGGATTTTGCAGTATGCTTCCCCTGGAGTGGAGTGGGAATGGAGATTTTGCAGTATCCTTCCCCTGCCATGCCCACCAAGCCACGCCCACCAAGCCATACCACACCACACCCACCAAGCCACGCCCACAGAACCAAAGGCAGTGTGACCACCTACAAATCAACCGGTCAACCTGTGGGCCTGACTGTCCCTGAGTTGCAGTTCAACGGATCATTTCACAGGAAAACAAAAATGGCCTCTTTCTGAGACCTCGGGGAGATACTGAGGGAAGGAGTCCTTTTGTAGCCTTTAAAGTTCACCTCTGAGAAACTATGCTGAAGATCAACTTTACTGACATTTGAAATACGTCACTTTGCATGATACAAGTGACTGTATTTCGAAATAAGAGTGTGGATAGTTACATTTCACTAGGAACGCTACTTTATATTATTTATTTCAGCTGTGTAAATTGCCTCTCCCCCCGCCCCTCACGCCAACTTTCTTTTTGGCAGAGACTGTTCTTATTTCTTTGTTTGCTTATTAAATATATATGTCACCCATCTCCCCAATAAGGCAGCTCTTTTATTAATGTAATATTTATATTCCAAATGCTAAGGTAGTTGTGCTGCTTATCACAACTGTAAGGAAGTTGCTGTTATCTGTCCCCATTTTGAACATGATGGGATGGGGGTTGAGGCTGGCAGAGATGAGATTTGAACTGCTGATCTCTTGATATATAACTTTCTTTAGGGATTAAGAGAAGTAACTAGAAGATTGATACGTTTATTTTCTTTATTTATGGTGTAGTACATATATCCTCCCCTTATCCCACAGGATTCTGGGTGGCATGGAAAATATTGGTTGCAATTTGATGTACTTTTTATTACGTATGACATTTGATGCCAAGCGGTATGTGCGTCCCTAAACCTTCAATTCTTGACATCGACATCATTAATATTTCTTGTTCTTGTCTCTTATTTAGATGTTTTCCTTTCATCCCCATTAATATATGAACAGCTTCCATGAGGCAGCCTAGACAATCTTCTATTTCTCCCACAACATTTCAAGAATAACATCCAATGGCAGCAGATTTATAAACACAGGGAAAACATCAGTGCTTCTTCCATTATTCTGTCATCAAAGATATCAGCCTTAGGCTGTGCTCTGAGCATTAGTCCATGTAGCCCTGATATGCGTTCATGAACCAGGAATTCAAAACACTAACCAGCTGTGGGAACCAGGCAAGGAGCCTGTCACATTAAATGGTATCCAGATTAGAAGCTGTGAGAATTTGGGAAAGCCCATCTCACAAACAAGCTCACTCAGACCAAGAGCTGGGAGCGGGTGGAGGAGAGAAAGAGAGAGAGAGAGAAGTGAAGGGAGGGGGCTGTAAGAGAAAGAAGAGGAAATAAAAAAAAGCATTCCTGAGTCATTACAGTCCTCCTTCGATTAAAAACGCTAAGTTCTAAATTAGTTCTGTAACCGACTGGTCGGCTGGCCATTGTCCAAAAAAGAAAAGGGGGGAAAAAAAGAAAAAGAAAGTTATCACTGGAAGGAGAAAATAAAGAGGACCAAAAAAAAAAAAAGAGATACACATTTACTTAAAACTGATGATGTAGATGCTTAGGTATATGCTTAAAAGGAACTGCTGTAACCTAAGTGGAAAATGCTACTAAACTCCCCAGAGTGGGGCTGTGACAAGCGGTGCTTCTGTGGTACAGCTTTTTTTGTTGTTGTTTTTCTTACTACCATTGCCCTACCTCAACCTGGAATGTTATGGGAATCCAAATGATGAAGTATTCCATATCTAATCCTTTCTGTGTTTTCCCACCACCAATTCTCCCATACTTTTTTTTTTTAATAGAAAGAAAGCCTATTAAGGAGGGAAGGAGTAACTGTTTAATGTCTTTAGATTGATTGTGCTGAAGCTGTCTATCTTGTGGCCACCTGGATGATATGTATGCCTACTAATGTGTGTAACTCTGAAGGCCCTGCCCTCCCCTCTTAGGGCTCTTCAGATTTAAACAAGACGTGGGCTGGAACAACCTTTCAAATAACATTTTCAAATAGGCTATGATCCAACAGCCATTCACAAAGTGAATTGCTCACACATACACACACACACACAGAGAGAGAGAGAGAGAGAGAGAGAGAGAGAGAGAGATTTCAACTGATGACTTTATCAACCTGATTTTAATTTATTACATATTAAGCTATCATATTTAAGTGACATGCCAGAGGCTAAACTTACAGACTCCAAAATAGATTTTAAACCAGGTCAATGAAAAGCTTGCTAGTGGGGCAAATATCAGATAAGATTTCAGCCCTCCCAGGCAGCCAATAAATCCTGCCCCATGTGTGTGCTACCAGAAAAATATTTCAAGGATTATTCAATATCTTGAGAAATTGGGCTGTAGTAACGTAAATCCCTACAAAAACTGAAGGTATCTATCACTTCAAACAATCTTCAGAACAAATACACATTGTTTTGAGTCAGCCAGAACATGTTGAACTGGACAAAAATGCAAATAAATAACTATATGCATACATACATTATTTTAAACACCAAAATAAATGTGCTAGTGTTGTTTAATTCCGTTCCAATCATCCTCTCCACTAAATGAGAATTGTACCCTTCATTTTTTTCTCTTATTTAATGATAATTTTATGAGTTTTTAAAATACAAAGGTAAACTTAACAAAAATCAATTATTAAAATAGGAAGAAGAAAAAAGTAAAAAAGGAGTGAAAAGCCAAAGGTGCAGGAAAAAAGGGAAAAAAAGAAATATAAAGAAACGACTTGTGATTTTCTTTTATTATAGTATTTATTTATTTGTTTATTTACTTATGTCCTGTTTTTATTATTTTTAAAAATAATTCAAGGCAGCAAACATATCCATTACACTTTCCTCTTTCTAATTTCCCCATAACAACCCTGTGAGGTGAGTGGGGCTCAGAGAATGACTGGCCCAAAATCACCCACCTGGCTTTTATAACTAAGGCAGGACTTGAACTCACAGTCTCTTACTTTCTAGCTCAATGGCTTAACTAATAGATCTCTTACTCTAAGGTAACAAAATCACCATTTTTTCCTATTATCGACTATTTTTTCCTAATCATCAAATCCATATATCACAATTTTATATTTTTATATTAATTTCATCATCGCAGCAAATTCCATTACCCCCTTCCTTCTCCAGTTATCAAAACCTTGATCCTTCTCTCATCAAGAGTGTATCTTCTACCATAGAAATATACCTATTTTAGTGTCAAAATCTGAAATCTGTCTCTCCAGCTTGATGAAATATCAGTGGAAACATGGAGGTTTTTTAATCCTCCAAAGGATATGGCAGGCCACCAGGGATGCCAACTTCCTAAAGAATTCCATAGTAAGCACCTTTCATCTTCTGGAAATCAGAATTGATGTCCTCTACATAGTGAGAGCCATGTTGGGCATCCAGGTACTTGACTTAAAGTTATCTGGATAGTGAAAGAGGCAGGCAAATTTCAAGCAGGAAGGCTGAACAAGGAGAGAACACTCAAATAAGAAAGATATGGAAGAATAGAGATTTACACAACACAAAAATCCCCCCCCCCCCCAGATCCCATGTATGGTGCAAACTCTGATGTTTCTCATCTTAATCTGGGCCATAGTCATATTTTCTGTCCTTTGTTTAAACTGATGGCTGCCCAGATACTTATGATCTGCTTTTGACTGATGTTCTGACCTGATTCCTTGATTTCAAACATCCTTAGAAAGAAATATAAAATGGCTTAGTGGACTCATGGATGGGTGGATGGCAAGTCTTTAGAAATATCAAAAAGTACACCTGAGATGCAGGACTAGAATCAATGGTCAACATCAACAGCTCTCATATACAACCCACATGTTTGTAAAGTATTTATTTCTAATTCTCTCCAGAAGAAAAGGAGGAAGGGAGGGGCTGTTACTGATTTAAAAATATGCTCCATTTCAGGGTAGCTTCAGGACAAAATATTTCTCAAGGCACTCTTTGCTTGCCTTCTGAATATTTTGATCCTACCTATCAATCATGAAAAGACAAATATCTACTGATTTCTCAGTCCTCCTAGAAAAATGTCCCTACCTCTAGACCAGAGAAAGACATCACCAAATCAAATGGAGGGAAAACAAAGTTAATAGAAGCACAATATTTAAGAGAAGAAAAATAATTCAGCTGGCTTGTTCAGCTGCCATGAATGTTGGCTAACAGCATGTATTTGTGTTGTGCATGTGTGGAGGAACAACAGGAAGAAAGAAAGGAGAAATGAGTATCAGAAGACAGCATGGCAGACCACCTGTAGGATTTTCTTTCTTTTGTAATTAGGTAAAATGTATAGCTGAGCTGCCATCAAAGTTAGGTTACGAGCTGTAGGTATGTTCTCCTTGAGGATGCAGCTTCTTATTTTGAAAGAGAGATGTTCAAAGGCAAGAATGTTTCCGGAAATGACTTCTTCCTGAAGATTTGTTCATTGACCCTGAACTCTCTCTCCACCCAGCTCTCCCACCCAGCAAAGAGAGAACAAAATGGAGTTCCCCGTGAGAACTCAAGAACATGGTTGGCACTCTGATTGATGTTACACCTGCTCAGAGCTGTGGGAGTAGAGAGCAGCAAACATCTAATGAAATCTTTATTTGTGATTTCTCCTCTCAACAGAGATGAACCTGTTTACACCCTAAACTTCGCTGAAGATTCAGGGAGAAAGACATGCCAAATTGTTTTCTTTTGTTAAGACTCTAATTGGCTTGATGATGAAACAGAGGATAGACCCCCATCAGAGAGGATGAAATCTAGTTTTATTTTACTCCCCAACTGTGCCTTAGATTTCTTTTCTTTTTCCAACATGAAAACACATGTACAAAGTCAAAGGAAGCAAATATATGTGGGCCTTATTTTCCTCTTAGATTCCCCCCTCCCCCACCTTTCATTTAAGATTTGAGCTGGCGAAGAAAAAAGGAGGAAGTGAGAGAATGAGTATAGTTCAAGTACACTCAGTTATCCACACTGCAATACTATGCTCACGACAGAATGTGAAATGTGGGGGCTGCCTTCTGTGCTGTTGTTGTTTTTAGTGGACTGTGGACTATGCTCCACTTCAGACTTAGTGAGAAGGATTCAAGATTGTGGGTGTCTTCCCAGACATGAGCTGAACATGTATCATCACCCATCAATATACAAAATTCTGCCTGGGCAAAACCTTTGCAAAGAAGGAGCTCTGTTTATTCATTCCAGTTGGCCAGCTGCCCATCAGAGTTTGCCACCCTGCCAGTTTCATGTTGCTCTATAAATACATCAGACTACATGGAACAAGCTTGCCAAGAATACACAATTAGTCCTTTGCTTTAACTTAAGACATTCACGGACACTTAGGATCAAACTAGATGTGATGTGGCAGATACATAAAGTGCCTCTCAATTTTTGAAAATGTCCTTTAATCTCAGGGAGAGCTGAATTTGAACAGAACAGTGTGTGGGAGGAGAGAATAAAGGTCCTTAACCATTTCCTTATGGGACATTTCTTTGCTACAAAATGCTCCCCATTGGTTGATTGTCTTTTTTCAGGTTAAAAAAAACACCCTTTGATATAAAGATACAAAAGCCCACCATTGTTTATTTGCACCTGCATGGAAGAAGGAATATTAAAAAGTACATTAAAGTATATTCATTAAAGTAAATTAATGAATCATTTTATTAGGAAAGCCTATGGGAAACTTTTTTTCCCCTGTTTACTGCTTCTTGCGGTCAAACATGGAACACCATCAATTAATCATATGAAGTGCAATAAAGCATAAATAACTTGATGGCATATCAGTCTTACCAGTTCAACAGGACTCAAAAAGAAAGGTACCACATTCACACATTTCCATGAACTATTTGCTTCCATGTGCAATACAAGGTGTTGGTTGTCACCTTTAAAGCCCTTCATGGCTTGGGACCAGGTTATCTGAGGGACCATCTCTTGCCGGTCACATCTACTGGACCCATTAGAGCGGGGACCCATTAGAGCAGGGAGGCAGGGAATGCTGTGGGCCTTCTCTGTGGTGTCTCCCTTTCTCTGGAACATCATTCCCCCAGAGATTAGAATGGCCCCCACTCTAATTCTCTTCCGGAAGGCGCAGAAGACCTGGTTCTGCTAGCAGGCCTGGGGAACCCAGAGTGGGATAGAGTCATTAACGGGCTCGTGTGATCAGCTGTCGCTGGGGCTAGAGGTGGGGGGTCGGGGTGATTTTTTTATATTGAGTTATTTGATTTTTTAATGAGTTTTATTGTTTTTAAATGTGGTTCTTTTATATTTTGTAAGCCGCCTTGAGTTGCCATGGGCAATATAAATCTAATACAGTGTTTGCCCAAAAACAAGACCCTGTCTTATATTTTTTTGAACCCTGAAATAAGGGCTTGGCCTTATTGCCATTGGCAATAATAAGTGATTGGGCTTATTATCAGGGGATGTCTTATTTTGGGGGAAACTTATTCTGGGGGAAATAAATAAATAAAATGAAAGCAACATGTATCCACCAAAATAATCACGACTTGCCTGCATATTTAAGCCAGTGTGTTGGTGAAAAAGTACTCTCAGTAAATACCTGATTGTCCTTGGATCATGATCACACAGAAGGGTAACCCTCAACTATTTAGTTGTACTATCTGGGGATACGACAAGATGTTATGTAACATATTTAATAGGCACCATTCCAATTACCATATTTTTTGCTCCATAAGACTCCCCTGACCACAAGATGCACCTAGGTTTAGAGGAGGAAAACAAGACCAAAAAAATTCAGGCGGAGCCTGAGAGGACAGTAGATATATGTTGTCTCATGTGCCAGCTCTGCCTACTGCGGAAAAGAGACAGAAGAGGCAGGCAATGACAAAGACAGAAGAGGAGGGGTTCAGAACTGTAAAAGGAACCCGCCACCGCCACAGCCCAGCTGCTGTTCACCAAAGATACACAGACATTTCCACCCAGTTAGTTGTATGTACAAATAAAATGGCCTAAACCAGTGATGGGTTCCTACCGGTTTGCTCCAGATCTTGCGAACCAGTAGTAGTGGCGGTGGGTGGTGCCACCCACCCACCCAGTTGTTATCACGAATACTCTGCGCATGCACAGAAACTTCTGCGCATGCGCAGAAGTGCCCCACGTGCACTCCCATTGCGAACTGGTAGCGATGGTAAGTGGAACCCACCCCTGGTCTAAACCTTAGAACTAATGGTGGTATTAGCAGTAGTAGGACGAAGTTATATCTAACATATGCATCCCTGGAGTTTAGTTGTTTTCTTGCAGACATTTCATTACCAAACTAGATAACATCGTCAGTGATGGTGATGTTACCTAGTTTGGTAATAATGTTACCTAGTTTCGTAATGATGTTGCCTACTTTGGTAATGAAAACAACCAAACTCAGAGAGCACCAAGGAATTCACAGTTCAACCCTGAGCTACCAATATTCTCTGCTATTGATAAGTACTCCTTAAGTCATGGGTCCCCAAGCTTTTTGGTTTTGTGGGTGCGCGGTGGCACAGCGGTGGTTTTCCGCACACAACATAAATCCTGCACATGCACAAACAAGGCTTTGCACAGTTGCCTGCCACTTCAGCAACCCAGTTCCCAGTGGGTAGTGGGGCACAGCTTTACCTGTCTTAAGGTAAAGTCTTCTTCAAATTGAGCTCAAAGTTTGATGTTTACATGGAAACATCCATATAGTTTTTCTGACAACACTACAAAGGCGACTTATCATTGCCTTTTTCTCAGATGTTTTTACCATTTCCAAGACCAACCTAGACTGTGTGGTTTCCTGGTGGCCTCCATCTCTCCCCAACTCTGTAAACAACACTGAGAATAACAACAAAATTTAGGAAATTATTCCTCTCCGTTCTCGTGCGTAGACAAGACTGCATTGCCTTTGGGGCCTTCACTGGATCCTTTGTTCCTGTTGAAAGATGAGGCTGGAAGGAAATTCCCATGATAGACAATGACATGTGATCCCTAAACATGTTTGCTTCCTTCAAAGGAACTCCTGCCTCTTTGTTTCAACACCAAGTGGCTCAGATACATTAGCCATTCTTCCAAGTTTTTCTAATTGTATTAGTGTACTTCATGGCTATTTTCTTATTAGCAGCATCGTTTTCATCTGTTAAACATTTGCATCTTCTATTAGAAACATCAAAGGACAACAACATTCTCTGGGCAATCATCTCCATCCGGGTTCACCAATAAGAAGAAAGAAAAGCTCAGAGAGAATGAGTTCAAAAAAACCAATGAGGAATGTGGATAGGATGCCCGTCATCTTATAGGGTTTGCACTGGATAAGCACATCAGGGTAGTTTTCCCTTTGGTCGGGTGTACCAATGATAGGCCTGAAATAGGTACCCAGAAGTGCCAAGCAAATTGGGAGCTGGCAGCCCACCAGGATCTTTTAAAAAATCCAGATATTTTTTTTTTTACTACAACAGATGGGAGGTTTCACATTTTTTATCCCAAGAACTTTCCCATCAAAGTCACAACCAGATCTGATCCTGCTTAGCTTTTTCAAGGTCAGTCAGGCACTGCCACAAGATTGCAATGGGCAAAGATCCACAAATGTGTTAGTGCACCCACCTGTGTGTGTTACATATGTACAGGCAACCTTCGACTTACAACAGTTCATTTAGTGACCGTTCAAAGTTACAGCGGCACTGAAAAAAAGTGACTTACGACCGTTTTTCATGGTTACAACCTTTGCAGCAGGTCACATGATCAAAATTCAGATGCTTAGCAACTGGTTCATACTTATGACCGTTGCAGCGTCCCAGGGTCATGTGATCTCTTTTTGCAACCTTCTGACAAGCAGAGTCAATGGAAAAGCCAGATTCAGTTAAAAACCAGGATTACTAATTTAGCAACTGCAGTGATTCACTTAACAACGGTGGCAAGAAAGGTTGTAAAATGGGGCAAAACTCACTTAATAAATTTCTCACTCAACAACAGAAATTTGGGGCTCAATTGTGGTCGTAATTCGAGGACTACCTGTATATGATCATTCTACACAGATGCAGATTTTACTTGTTTTTTTGCACCGTGCCTACCTGGATCTTACAGTAAAGCTGTCACTGCATGACGATGGTTGTTCCTTCTCCTAGTCCCATGATGGTGAACCTATGGCACGGGTGCCACAAGTGGCATGCAGAGCAATATCTGTGGGCACGCGAGCATTGCCCTAGCTCAGCTCCAGTGTGCATGCGTACACCAGCCAGTTGATTTTCGGGTCTTCCGGTCCCATCGGATGTCGGGAAACGGGCCATTTCCGGCCTCCGGAGGGCCTCCATGGGGGAGGGGAAGGCCATTTTCACGCTCCCAAGGATTCTAGAAAGCCTCTGGAGCTTGTGGAGGGCAAAAAAATGACCTACCAGGACCATTGTGCCCACCGTGCCATTGCATGCCAAAAGCATGCAAAAGCAGGGGGAGCGCAGGAGGGGTCACACGCACAGGCGTGGGGGGCATTGAATTATGGGCAACCCCCACATGCTCCCCACGCTTTTGACACACGATGGCAAAAAGATTAGCCATCACTGTCCTAGTCCATCATGTTAAACGTTACATTATGCTGGCGCTCGAGGGGTAGGTGGCATTTACATATTCATTTACTTGTCCAATATGGTCACAGGTGGCTTCCAAGCAAAAGCTGATGTCCTTTGTAAAAAAAATAATAATAATCCAAATCTCTATGCTCCAAAAGAAAGAATCATAGGAACCGCAGCCATTGTATTGCAATGCTTCCAACAGTAGCATGGAGTTGTTGAGATTAGAGAAATGTTAGACAATTCCTCTTCTGGATTCCCTTTAGTAAGCAAGGGGGCAGTGGGGGGGGGGCAATTCAACTCGGGGGGCCTCAACCTTTGAAGCTTTAGAAAGCTTACTAGAGGAACTTATGTAAAGTTGATGCATGGGAGACCACCAAGGGAGTACAAGAGAGGAAGCACATATGAGCCCTTTTCACACAAACTTCTATATCCTGCAGCAGCCGGGCTTCATGATTTTTATTAGCCTGACTGCTTAAGCTTCCATAATGAATTCTGTTGCATGAATTCATTGAACTGTTAATTAATTCTAATAAGCCCCAATCCTTCTTTTGCCATCACATTAGCACTGCTAAATAGGGGTGCATCTAGATAGCAGCAAAGAGATGTAGAACATCCCTAACTTTGGTTATCCAATGGCCGTTCGAATCATGGCAGACTTGATCTGGAAGTCTTACTCTACCTATTCAAGCCACCTGGTTATTCCAGCACAACAAAGTTAATTTCTACCATCCTGTTTTTCAGTGCTTTTCATTTTTATTAGCTTTAAAAAACAATGTTTTACTGAGAAATTTTCAGATCTTTTAACTTTCAGTTTTTAATTTCAACTTTTGGATCAGGTTATCCATTGGTGAAAGATCTCTAATGTTATTCATCATAATGATTCAGGACAGTGGTGGGATTCAAATTTTTTTTATTACCAGTTCTGTGGGTGGGGCTTGGTGGGCGTGGCATGGTTTGGTGGGCATGGCAGGGGAAGGATACTGTAAAATCTTCATCCCCTCCCCACTCCAGGGGAAGGTTACTGCAAAATCTCCATTCCCTCCCCATTCCAGGGCAAGGATACTGCAAAATCCCCATTTCCTCCCAATCAGCTGGGACTTGGGAGGCAGAGAATAGATGGGGGCAGGGCCAGTCAGAGGTGTTATTTACCAGTTCTCTGAACTATTCAAAATTTCTGCTACCAGTTCTCCAGAACTGGTCAGAACCTGCTGAATACCACCTCTGATTCAGGAAAGGATTTTACTATTCCAGTAATCTTTCTGTGTGAAAGACCAGCAGGCAAACTGCAAATACAAGCAACTACCCCAGCTTAAAAAGGAAATAGCATAATAATATATTACTATATTACTGTAAACTCTAAAGTGCATCTTCAAGACCTAAACAAATCACAAGAAATTAAAAAATTAACATTGAAATTATAATCTATAAAAAAGGAAAAATAAAACTATCACAGTTCCTAACAACAAAAAAAGCTAATATTTTAACAGTATAACCTATAAAAATAACACTATGGAACTGATTTTTAAAAAAAAATCTGTGCCCCAACTTTTGTCATATTCCCATTGCAGAAACACATGACATATTGTAGCTATTGCGTGAGTAATAAAAAGTTGTTATTTGCTATATTTTTCAATACAGAAACACTGCTGTTAAAAGTATGGAAAAAGAATAGCATTATGTTTTGGCTTTGCCAACAAAATCATTGGCAAATTAAATAATTTCCTGAAAAGAGTATACAGAAGTGTGAATATCAATATTTATTGATTTTCTTCCATGTCATTTTTAATTCAGCTTTATGTTGGCTATTCCAATATTATTTTTTTCATAGCTAGTATTTTTTACACTAATTACATAAATAACAGTGATCAATCAGTGAATGAACAACTGATTGGAGATTGGTATTCAATTGGCCCAAGGACTAATCTATATAAATAAAAGAAGGAGTCAAGAGAAGGAGCTAAAATAGAATCAGTTCTGTTGCCATTTTAAAAATCTGAAGAGTTATGTAACTTAAACCATAGCTGATTGTTTATGAGATGCTGGCACTGAATTTTGCCCACCCTTCCAAAATAAACTAGAAGATACCGTGCAGAGCAGAATTTTTTGTATCTTGACTTTTGGTCTTCTTAAGCACATCATGCAAACAGAAAACATTTGTAGGATTGTATTAGTAAACCTGTTGCAATCCTGGAATATTGGCCAATGCCCATCTAAACCTCCTTTCTAGTACTTATTGATTTTGTGACATTGATTTGTAGGTGTATGGGAGAGGTTGTTGGCGGAGAAGCAAAAATGGTAACAATAGTGAAATATTAATGTGAAACAATAACATACACCTGATGCCTTGCGTACTGAAGTCTCTTATTAGTTGGAAGAGGGCAGCCTGTATTGAGAAGTCATGAAGCTGCTTTCCAAAACGTACTCCCTCTATCATAAAACACACCTGATTCGATTGGCGAGATCAAACCTAGTAAAGACATCAATAGTAACTGTTTGAGATTTTTGTAGTTAAATTGTTTTCTGAACTTACTTAAGAAGTTATGATGTAATTATTTTTGACTCACTGGTTGAGAATGCCCTTTCGAGGGCTCTGAAAACCCCCTAACAATTATTGATGTTAAAATCAATAGGTAGTACGTACACAGTACCTTGGTGTTTGCTAATGCATCACCTGCATTCCCCAAATCCTTTAATAGGTGTGATGCTTAATTTTGGAGTTCCCCTTTGGAGTGTTACTGGTGGAATGCATTAGCTAACAAGCCCATCTGTGCCCATGTCTGGCATACCAGTGGCCATGATTATTTAACTGGAACAGTTCACGGCCCCTGAATCAATGTCTCAGATTCCAAGCTGACATTTCGAGCTGCCCCCTCTAAGCTCTTGGCAATGCCATCTTTTAGCGATATATCTGTTTTCATTTTACATATTTATTACATTTTATGCCCTGGTCTTCGTAAAGCTTTAAGCATGATAATAAAACAAAACAAGATGCAAGCGCAGTAGAACTCCCAGCAAAGAACTGAATTAAAGGCTGACAGTTGAAAAGTTAAAAGCTGTGCCCCAAAAATAATGGGGGGGACGACTCCATCTGGTACTGAAACATCTTCAGACCCAATGCAACATCTGTTTTCTGGAGAGGTTGTTCTGTACTCTTATATTCCAACAGCAGAGAGGAGGAAGGGAGTGAGGAAGGCTGAGAGTGAGCTTAATACTCAGATCAGCTTATATAGGAGTATTATATAGGAGTATTACTGCAATGCACTCTACGTGGGGCTGCCCTTGGGGTCGATCCGGAGGCTACAGGTGGTCCAGAACGCAGCCGCG
>JANHFK010002350.1:118030-129193 GCA_036250565.1 Sibynophis collaris | reverse complement strand
AGGATGGACAAATGTTTATTGATGATTTATACATTATCCTCTCTCAAATCTGCTCTGTTCTGCCCAAAGATCTTAATCATCTGCCAACCTTTAAAGTTCTAATTTTACATCCCTTCAGTTCCCCAACTGGTTTTCCACACACTCTCAATTTTATTAGATAATTCTGAGCCAGACTGGTTGCTTCTGTCAGACTGAACATTTCAGGGACAATTATTCTAGATAAATGTGCTGTGTCTATGGAAATTGCAGTATGTGGGCATTTCTACAAATCTCCATCAGTCTTAGCTGCACGGTATTTTACAGTCTACATGGTTATCGTATTTCATATACAGGTAGTCCTCAACGTACAACAATTCATTTAGTGACTATTCAAACTTACAATGGCACTGAAAAAAGTGACTTATGACCATCACAACCTTTGCAGCATCTCCATGATCATGTGATCAAAATTTAGATGCTTGGCAACTAGCTCAGATTTATGACTATTGCTGTGTCCCAAGGTGATCTGATCGCCTTTTGCAACTTTCTGACAAGCAAAGTCAATAGGGAAGCCAGATTCACTTAACAGCCATGTTACTAGTTTAACAGCCACAGTGATTCACTTAACAACTGTGGCAAAAAAAAGTCATAAGATGGGGCAAAACTCACTTTACAAATTTGTCACATAGCAACATAAATTTTGGGCTCAGTTGTGGTCATACGTTGAGGACTTCCTGTATGCAAATGGAAGCCACATGTCTGAAGCTAGCATAGATTCACTAGGATTTATAGAGCCACCTGACGACCTCAAGAATCAAGTCTAATTTCACAATCCTGCTGTGATTCACTATGGAAGTAATTCATCCTGACTCACTCCACTTAAATTGAGGATATTACTCTGGAAAACAGAGCTCTGTTCTTACTGGTAGAGTAAAGATTTTCCTTATGTAGTGTTTTAAAGAACCTCCATCATACGATCAAAGTGTCCAGGTTTCCAGAGAGAAGCAAAACCAGCTATAAGATGAAAGATAGAGTAGGATGGCATTTTTTTTTTCCTCTCAAAGATCCATCTTGATGCTTTCTCAGCCACTTCCTAGGGACTAGCCACAAGATAAATCACATTTGTTAAGTCAAGGTCTAGCAGGATCCACAATCGTTTTTGTTTTTCATCATTTAACTGAAACAACTGCTTGTTCAGCCCATTTCTTCAGCATCAGCAAAGCTGCTCATGATATTTTATGGGTGCTATTTAGTTGAGGCATCAGTAGAAGGTTCAATATACCTATGCCTGAAATTATCTGTACTCCCAAGGGTTTATGATTCCTGAAAAAAAAACACCATCTTTTTTTTAATGGAACACAAATTATGGCTATTTTAGGATTGGATAAAATGAAATTTTGAATTGAGGCCAACTTGGGAGACTTCTGTATCAATCCAAGGAAGAGCAAGTAGTTTTCCCAAACCACAAAAATAGTTGGTACAGATTCTGTTTTGCAAATCACCTGATATAACTTGAGCTACATGTTGGCAATTTTTCCCCCTGTGAAATCTGAGAATTTTTTTCTTAAGAGCAAAGATTCCTCTACTATCCTTATATTTTGGGGAGGCAAAGCTTAAACTTTCTGTCTTGGTGCCTATTTTTAATTATTCCTTTCATGTGTTCATGCAAGGGAGCATAAATTACAGGTGGTAATCTACTGTATAGCTATTTATCATCATCATTTTATAACAAAATAAAGAGGTTTCCCAAGATTTGAGGTCCAAATGGAATATTCCTTCCAAGCTATGTTAACAATTTCCACTGTTTATATGAAACACCTGCTATAAAATTACATTTTTCCATCCCATAAAGTAACATGTCAGAGTTCTGTCAAAATAAAACAATACCACCCTCTAAAAAGGAAATAAAAGAAATCCTTCTGTGCACAAACCTTGAAGAGAAAGTTGGAACTATTGGACATTGTTGAGTATATATAACTTGCTGTTGATTTTAAATAAAATTCCCTATCTGGTATTATCTGGATGTGCTGGATATCAATTCCCATCATCCACACTTAGCAAAGCATTGCTGCCAGGGGTGATGGGAACTGCCTTCTAAGCAGTGGTGAAATCCTGCTGGTTTTGTTCGGCTCGCGCATGCCTGTAGGGGTGGCGGCGCATGGTTCAGTGAACCGGTAGTGGCGGAAGCATGAGGCTCCACCCACCTGCCCAGACATTATTACTTCCTGGTTTTTAACCCTCTGCGAATATGCAAAGCCTTCTGCGCATGCACAGAGGGTAAAAAAATAGACATACTTCCGAACCAGTAGGGAAGGTAAGTAGATTTCACCCCTGCTTCTATCACAGTGGGAAAAGATTGGGGGAGAGAAATAAATTGGCTGTAAGTTGGACATTGACAAAAATAGGCATGACCAGGAAAAACAGTGTTAAAAAGGGGTAGTTTGAAACCACCCAAGAAGTTAGCTTCTTCCAAGAATTCCATGGTAAAAGACAACCATGACAACTGAATCGAAGCCCAGAATCACTTTGCAGAGTGAGATGAGATTGGTAGCCATTTAATAAATAAATAATGAAAGAATAAGTAAATAAATGTTTCTACACCCTCGAGCTGGACTTCTTTTTTTCAGCTCATATCTAAGGAAATAGAAAATATTATCCTACTTAATTCCATAATACTTGTATCAATTCAGAAACACAAGAGCTCAGTAACCATGCAGTCTTGCTCACAGGGAAACCTTTCAGGAGAACATTCTCTTCTAACACCAAAGAAAAGCAATTTGAGTATTTGCAGAGGAGATCACATCAAAAGGTGATTTACTGTTGACCTCACCCCATTCCTAAGAGGTCTATAAGGGGCATGCATAAGCGCACCAATGTGCCTACCATCCCTGTCCTAATGTTCCCTTTTATTCATATCCATTTCATGTATTCATAATTATGTTTATACTTATAACTGTTATCTAATACACACTTGACAAAATAAAAACAAAAACAAAAATACAACCAGGCAGTCAAAGCCCTGTGCCTTTTAAACATGCATCACATGTAATGCTTGCCATTTGGATGTGGTTGACTTTCCCCATGGACTCCTCTGCAAGACAATAACCACACACACACAGGTCAATACAGTCAGTTTACTACTGATTACCTCCTTGATTAAATGCTTAGGTTTCAGCAGATGTTGTCTGCCTAGAACAGGGATCAGCAACCTTAAACACACAAAAAGCCACAAAGGTCCTAATTGGAAGCCCCTCATTCATTTCTGGAGCCAACCGGAAATCTGGTTCCCCCACCATAGAGTCTCCTAGCGTGGCATCCTTTTTCCTCTGCCAACCGGAAGTCTGGTTCCCCCACTATAGAGGAATCTCCTCCTACCTGTCCTATCCAAAAGCCCTATCAATTGTGGAGCTGACCAGTGACTGGGAGCCACAACCGAGGGATGAAAGAGCCACATGTGGCTCCAGAGCCGTGAGTTGCTGACCCCTAGCCTAGAAGGTAGTTGGAAGCAAAAATTCATAATGGGGCCTCCTCTTGTTCCTTCTTCATTTCTTCTTTTTCTTGCCTTCCTTTCACAGCATTGCCCTAAATATTTTAGAATGTGGGAGATATCGTCTTTGGGAGACTGATTAGAACTTTGCTGAATCAAAGCATGTAGCTTTCCATCTCTGATGTCCTGTGTCTAGTCAGCAAATCAGAAATAACTCAGGCACCCGATAAACCCATCTATTTATTGAGTCCTCACAGAATTATAAAGACACGGTCCAGTTTTCAACAGTTCTATCTTGACGTGGATAGCATTAGATGACAGATACCACACTGGGAAACAAAAGAAAAATGCCATCCATCCAGGATACTCAGCATGGGATCACTTTATCACTTGCTCCACTGAGAATTCGTGAAGTTTGATCCTCTGGGAATTTACTCAGAAATAACACACACATTCACCTAGACACCATCCAAATATAATGTATCTGTACTTACACAATGATCAGTTGCCACAGGAGTAAGTCCCTGGTTCGTATTCTTGCAGCTTTATTATTAAGGAAGGGTATCTAGAACTATAATATTAGCTGTTTGTAGAATTCTCAGAACTATTTCACGCATATAATCATGCCATAGGCTATGATTTGAATTTAGCAGGGAATGCATATTGGCTCTGTTTAGCAATAGCAATAGAACTTAGACTTGTATACAGCTTCACAGTGTTTTACAACCTTCTCTAAGTGGCTTACAATTGTTAGCATATTGCCCCCAACAATCTGGGTTCTCATTTTCCCGACCTTGGAAGGATGGGAAGTTGAATCAAGCTTGAGCTGGTCGGGATCGAACTCCTCGCAGACAGCAGAGTCAGCCTGCAATACTGCATTCTAACCACTGGGCTTTTACACAGCTCTTCTGTCAGGTTCTGCAGAAGAGAGGGTGTACTTAAAATGTAACTCAGTAAAAGATAAAGAGATAGAAAATTTTGCATTGGAAGTCAAAATCCAATTGAGAGCCGTCTGTTTTTGCAGTAACGTAAATAGTTTATTCTAATATAGTGCAATCCTGCACGTGTTGATCTTTCAATTATACAGAGACTCAAATTCTTTATAGGCAGTTTTCCAGTGTTCTTTGTTAAGGATTTAGATATTAAAATTCTGCAGTATGGAGCTCAATGTCATTTCTTCAGGGAGAAAAATGTTTTGTAACTTGCCATTGTTTTTTCCTATAATACTATGCTGGCTCTCAATGCTCCCTAATTTCTTCATTTTTTCTTAGAGAACAACCCAGGTTAGAAGGGGGGGTATCTTCCTTTATCTCTTTTTTTATTTCTTCAGATCCCTGTTATATGAAAATAAAACAACCCATCTTTTGATGTTGCTGAATGAGAAATGAGCCTGGTGCCTAACATGCCATTTTCATTGGAGACAATATGGTTTAAGCTGAATTCAAATAATAATAATTTTCTATTGTATTTATTTTCAAGGCTCCATCTGTTCAGAGTAGGCTTTCTTTCTTTTTCTGTGGAAATGATGGGTTTTTATGTGGAAAACCTTAGAGCTTCTATAAACATTTGAAGGGACAGAAGGAATAAGAATATTAAGATAAAATTACCCAGACACGTTTTAATAAGGTCCAGAATAACAAGGCATAATCATCTAATTCTATGTTCACTATAGTTACACTCATTCTTTTTCCCTTTGCTTTTTCTGAAGAAATGACCCTGTGGCCATAAATTTGTGAAAGGCTATCTTGTAATCAAAAACCACAATTTGTGGTATCGAGGGATGAGTGCATAGTATAGCATTACTTACGTACTTAATTACTCAATTTAAATAGTCACCTATCTCATATAGCAATTCTGCATGGCTTACACTAGGAAAAAAAAAACAGCAATAGAAAATGTAGAATAAAACTTAACGAGACAAACAGCTGCTAAGAGACCAAACCAATCTAAACAATGTAGCACATCACAGGCATTCATTAAGAGCTTCAGCTTCCATGCCTGGGACATAACCATCTAGAAGATTGGCAGGGTTGCCAACGCAGTGTTCTATGAGTCTGCCATAGAGCATTCATAAAATAGAATTCCAACATGCCATTCCGGTCTATGACAATTCACAGCCAACTTGCTGTGGCCAACTCACCACAGCTAACTTGCCATGGCCAAGTTGGTAGGGGACATCTCGCTATGGAACAAGAGTTACACTAATATCAAAGAAATGGTGGAATAGAATCATTAAAGAAAGGATGCAAAAGGCGAGAGAGAATAAAATATGAATGACAATTTTTTTAAATATATATATTTATTTTAAATAATTGAATGATTAAATTGTTCCGCGGTGATTTGTCCTATGGTGAGATGGCCCTGGTTAGTTGTCCCACAATGGGTTGGCTACAGTGAGTTGTCTCATTTTGATGCTGTTCTATGGATGTTCCATGAAACACAGGCAGTAATTGAAAAAGTTATTTTTAACACTTCTAGGTATTCCTAATGAAAAGGCTTGATGATGATGACTTCTACACAATGTGCAAAAACAGATGAGCGTTGATTTATTTACAGAGTTTATGGTGATTATTTGTCATCAAGTTGGTATGACTTATAATCATTGGTGGGATTCAGCCAGTTCAGACCCTCCCACCTGCACCCCCCACACCTGCCTGGGCACAAGCCTGTTCTATATCGCTGTGTTTTTTATGCTGCACGCATGCATGGATGGCGCGTGTGAGCAAATTGCCATGTTGTTTGCTGCCGCACGCATGTACGGATGACACGAGAGAGAGAGAGAAGTAAGCGTGCACGCATGTGCACTCACATTTCCAGTTGCTGGGTGAACCAGTTGTTACAGTATGTGAAGCCCACCTCTGCTTATAATGACCATATTGATAAAACGTCTCCAAGATGATCTATCTCTAACTTGGTCCTTCAGTTGTTCCAATAGTGTACCCATTCATTCAACTTGCTGGAGGTCATCCTGTTTTTCTCTTTCCTTCCACCTTTCGCAGCATTGCAGCCTTCTCCAAAGTCTCATGTTTTTACATAGTGTCCAAAATCTGATCATTTCAGCCTGGTTACTTGTGCCTCAAGTGAGAACTGGGGATTTGGTTTGTTCTATATTTCATTTGTTTGCATTCTTGGCTACCCAGGATATCTTCCAGCACCAAAGTTATAAGCTGTTTGAGTTGCTCAATGGTGTGCAACTCCCTACATGTGTAATTTGAAATAACTACATAAATAATAAAAAGGAAAAACCAAGATAATACATTCCAAAACAATCGTACATACGGTGTGAGTCAAGCATTCCGAAAACACAATTAAAGAATTTTTTAAAAAAAGTATTTTCTTTCTTGAAATTCCCCACTTCGGCGAACAGGAAAGTCTCGTGATTTTGTCATATCTATTTAATTGAAAGTGTTTCCTTAGAGGCAACGCTCTGTCGATTGAAGTTTGGTGGTTGTTATTTCTAGCTCAAAACTTTTTTTCCCTTCCGCAACTGGAATTACCTGACGCATTCCTTATGCCTTGCATTTGTAGGCTCGGAAGCTACTATCCTTCTCACAGTGGGGTGCTGAGCCTTCTGAAGGTAAGGAAATCTATTCTGTCACATGAGTTTTGTGGAAGACACAACAGCTTGTAAAAGTTCACAATGTGGCATGAATAAAACATGAAACTCGTCCACGAAAACTCATTTCCTTCACACAAGGGGCATCCAAAATGCTGCTCATAAGCTCAAGTTGTCATTTTGCTATTCCAGGTTAGGGAAGGGAAAAGAAATATAGCACAGATTACCTTCACAGGAAGCCCTTTTGTTTAGTTGTTAGATTTATTTTTAAAAGCCCTTGGGGGCTTTTGTTACAAAGCTTCTTATACATTTTTGGGACAATGCCTCCAGATCAATTTGATTGCAGAAGCGCCAGCTTATATCTAGTCCGTGACTTATGATGGTTTAAAGTTACCACCGCCTTGGAAAAGGTGGTTGATAAGCTGTCCTCAAAATTATGACCATTGTATCATCACCACCCCACAGTCACATGATTACAATTCAGGTGCTTTGCAACCAGCTTGCATTTAATAGCAATAGCACTTAGACTTATATACTGCTTCATAGTGCTTTTACAGCCTTCTCTAAGCAGTTTACAAAGTCCACATATTGCCCTCAACAACCTGGGTCCTCATTTTACCCACCTCAGAAGGATGGAAGGCTGAGTCAACCTTGGGAAGTCTGAGTCAACCATTTAAGACAGTTGCAGTGTCTTACGGTCATGCGATCACAATTTGCAATCTCCTCAGCTGACTTCCAACAAGCAATGTCTGTTGGTGAAGCTGAATTCACTTAATGACAATGTGATCCACTTAACAATCAGATCATTCACTTAACAATTGCAGTAAAAAGGTTTATAAAATTGACTTGCTTAATGATCACATTACTTCACAACCATACCTTGGGCCTCAGCTGTGGGTGTGCCTCAAGGACAACTTGTACAACATATTTTTTTAAAAAATAGCCCAAGGGAAGGGTACAAAAATGTAGCCTTATGTCCAAAATAAATGACCGTATTTGGAGGGAGGTCAGGCATTTCTAGAAGTAAAGTATGGTACTGTTCTTAAGGCATACATTTCACCTTCTCCTAGAAACGGCGGTCACTATCTCCTAATTGACCATAGAGATGCAAATGCCACCCAAGGTCTGTTTGCAAAATTTGAGCAAGCCGTGAATTCTGGTTTAAAATCATTCATTTATTCTTAACCTTCATGTCTTTGTGTTTCAAACTACAGAGGTGTGCCCTAGTAGTAGGTTACATATTCTTCAGGCCTGGTTCCTAGTTTGAATAACATAACATATGCAGGCTAAATAAGGATATGCTCAACCAGCCCATTTTATATGTATTCAGTCATGGTCCCATTGCTGTTGGTTATAGCTACATACAATTAGAGGGAACTCTTCTGTAAAACCAATCAATAGATCAATCAGAATAGAGCTGGAAGGGACCTTGGAGTTCTTCTAGTCTAACCAGGGGTGAAATCCAGCAGGTTCTGGAGAACAGGTAGCAGAAATTTTGAGTAGTTTGGAGGACGGGCAAATACCACCTCTGGCTGGCTCCAGAGTGGGGTGGGAATGGAGATTTTGCAATATCCTTCCCGCAGGAGTGGGGAGGGAATGGGGATTTTGTAGTATCCTTCCCCTGCCATGCCCACCAAGCCACACCATGCTCACCAAGCCACACTCACACAACCAGTAGTAAAAAAAAATTGGATTTCACCACTGAGTCCAACCCCCTACTCAAGCAGCAGACCCTACCATTTCAGATGGGTAGCTGACTGTCCAGTCTTTTCTTAAAAACCTCCAGTGATGAAGCACCTACAACTGCAGAAGGAAACCTGTTCCACTGGTTATACATTCCACTGGTTATAAATATAGTCATTGTTCTTCATTTCATTAAAAAAAATCATCTTTTTTCATTTATTTTGCACATAACTTCCTGTAATACATATATTCTGCTTACTATATGTCTGTGTTTGGACATTTCTCAAGATGTGCATCCTCCAAAATGCATCTAAAGTTTAAGATACCGCACACCAATGTTCCTAATCAAGGCTTCCAGCAATGCTGTTGTGGCTGTATAGATTTCTGAATTGTGTTTAATGCTGTTTGAGCAAAGTAGCCTAGCAAATCTGTTTCCACAGGCAATCCATGTCTCTCCCTGCACATTTTTTTTTTTGCAGCTCCTCTTTAGCACAGAAACCACTTCTGGGGTTTGCAAGTGATAGGAGGCAGATTTGGGTAGTCTTTGTACCTTAAAAGAGAGAATCATATCACTTTCACATTATTTTCATCAGAGTACATCGGTGGTACATTAGCTTCCAGTTGCCTGACTTTCTCAACCTTAATATCAGTGGTGGGTTGCTACCGTTTTCACTACTGGTTCACTAATGGCGCACTTTGTGCGTGCATTTCATGTGTGCATGCGTACGTGCACCAAACGTGCGCTATGTGCACATGTAGTTTGCAAAAACTTTCCACTTCCGTGTTTCTACTGGAGAGAGCACAGCTGATTTGCATGGCAAGCCCCTCTGTCAGGCTAATCAGCTGAGAAGATAAAGGTAAAAAAGGAACCCAGGTGGGAGGGTGGGCCAATCTGAATGTCGGGAGGAATCGGTTCGCTACCAGGTGATCCTCGGTGCTACCGGTTCTCCCGAACTGCTGTGTACCCGTAGCAATCCACCACTGCTTAATATGCCTTCAGTCCAGCATATTGCAGATTACTTAAATATTTGTATTTTGAATCTAGTGGAATTCCCAATAGGGAATTTGCTTATTTGATCCATTGACATATTGCATTGCTTATAACCAGGATGTTCAGCTATTTGAGGGTTCTCCCACTTCCCAGCAGTTCAAGATTTTGCTACCCAATGTAGAGGGGAAAAAAATGTCCATCATTTGAAGAAGTAATCATGGTCCCTGTTCAAATGTCGAGGCAGATCAGAAAGTGAACTTCAGTCCTCAACAACTCCAAAGTTACATGTTCCTCCTTTATAAAACCTGAAGATCCTTGATAGAGAAAAAAATAAAAATAAAGCAAGGTTATAGGTGAGCTGCTTCCCAGATATGACCTAGACAGTTGCCCTCAAGACAAACTTTGTTATAATTGGGTGCATTTAAATGTTAAAGAGAATGTTTCAAAAAGCGTGTTTTTTTTTCATACCATTAGACAGATTATTATTCAGAATGCGATTAAGCTGCCAAAATTAGATGAGGATCCTAAGTTTAATGTGTGTTCTTCCACAAAATCTCACAGGGCTCATCAACTCTGACAGTTTTACTAAGCTCTATTAACCATTAGTTAAATTAGCCATAACTTTTAAACATTATTGGCTAATTGCTTTGTGAATCTGAGCAACACTAGAGTATACTAAAGCTTCCTATCAATACAATAAGTTTTTACTTCACAGGATGATCTCACACTATTTATGTCCTGATTGATGGCTTCTTCTTCTTCTTCTTCTTTTAAAGGAAGAAACAATCTCATTTTTAAAGAATGAAACTGAACTTCCAGGAGTTTAGCATTTTCATTGGCTTTAAAGATTATCTTCCTACCTGATGCTACAGATATGTTACCAGGTGAAGTTTGTAAGCGACATTGTTTAACGAATAAATAAATTCATCTCAGAGAACTTGCAACTGAGGAAATTTCTGTTCCAATCCAGGGTCCAGTGTCAACTTAATAATGCATGATTGTGCAAAATTAAAACCCTGCTTTTAAAAAACAAACTTTAAAACCATTTTAAGAAATAAATGGCTTTGCAGTTTTTGCATTTTATTACTGTGTTAAAGTTGTAGCTCAGATGTAATGTAACACAAACTGTCAGAGAGAGGGGGGAAAGAGAGAGAGAGAGAGACAAGACAGAGAGAGACAGAGATAGACAGAGAGAGAGAAGGGAAAGAGAGAGACAAGACAGAGACAGAGAAAGAGAGAGAGAGAGAAAGAGAGAGAGAGAAGAGCAGGGGTGAAATCCAACCGGCTTGGACTGGTTCGGGCAAACTGCTAAGGACGATTGGCATTGGTTCACCAAACTGGTAGTAATCACCCGTGGTTAGCCCTGCCCATGTCCACCCAGTTGCCCAATTGGTCACCAATCGCCACTTCTGGCTCACTTGCCCCTTCCGGCTTGTCGCCACTTCTGGCTGCTCACCGCTTCCGGCT
>JANHFK010002350.1:107700-117930 GCA_036250565.1 Sibynophis collaris | reverse complement strand
GTATCCTTCCCCTGCCACACCCACCAAGCCACATCATGCCCACCAAGCCACGCCCACAGAACCGGTAGTAAAAAAAAATAGATTTCACCACTGGCAAAGATACATTTGTACCCCAAATCACATGCCATTCCTAAACTTTTGGCTTGTCTCCCAGTTGCCACACATTTGAAAAAAATATGGTGGTTCTAAACAAATTATACCAGAAGGTTTAGCCCAATAAAAATAAAAATAATAAAATCTCATCCACAGCCTACTTACAATTGCTGTTTTCATTCTAAGTTATATTGTTTCATCTCCCAAGAGGCTAGCAAAGAATTATTTTCTTGTGAGGGACTGTTAACTTTTCTGTAATTTTTTGTTAATTAATAGACATTTTAATGTTCTAAAACATTAGTTTGGCAACTTTAAGACTTGTACACTTCAACTCCCAGAATTCCCCAGCCAACATTAAAATTGCCGAATTTGGAGACCCCTATTCTAAAACTTCATTCAGCAACTTATGGTCTGTTGGCTGTCTCAACCAGTTCCCACTCAATTTGTGTCCATGATCATGCTGGTAAAATTCAGTGGTTAGTGAATTTAATCAGTGTTATTTCAAAATTTAAGTTAGTGAATTTAATCAGTGTTATTTCAAAATGGATGTTTTGGGTAGTTAGTATCTAAGGGCATCTTGAAAACATTAGAAAACGGATCAAAAATACTTATTTTGCTCTTTACATTGACATCATGCCATTATCAGCTAGCCCCTTGCAACCCTTTGAAAGGTCAGGAAGCTAGGTTGCTCTCCTCTCCTCCAAATATTGTCCCTCTGTGGTTTCAAACAGTATTGAAAGCCAAGAGGGCAGCGATTAAGAGTCTAAGGGATGATCAAAAATGCAGGCTGACTTAAGTTTAACAGCACAATTTGGGAAGTTTAGAGCTGCAGCTCATTAAGAAGTGCAACCAAAGAGAGTGAGTTCAGAAGGACAGCTGGACAAAAGCAACACATGTGATTAATTGGACACACAGTCATTCCTTGCCAAATCATGCCTTATGGTCGAATGATGTGGAGGAAGCTGGTGGAGGAGAAGACTAAAAGGGCATAAGTTCCAGACATAACTAAGGGAACAACATCAACCTGCAGAGATTAAAGGATAGAAAACTAAGAAGGGCTAGCATGAACTGAAATACATGAATTCTTCTAAAGAAAACTTCTGTATTAAGGTAGCAGTAGGAAAGAAGGTATTGGCTGTTCTACACATTCCAAGTTGTGTGGGGAATAATCAGCCAGAGGATGTGTGCTTTAGTTCCCCTTTCCCCCCTTTTTTATTTTTTTGACATTTGGGATATTGCATTAATTAATAATTGAATTTAACTAAAGGTTACTGATAAATATTTGGATTTGGTTTTACAGCTAAATATTGAGAGCATTTTATTCACCTCAGGCCTTTGAACTTTATTAAAGCCAATCAAACTGTCCTAGAAGAGTGATGTTGAGTGGGCAACATTATAAAGGAAAATATTTGTAGCTCAGGGTTGACATGAGGGGTCCTTGGTGCTCTCTAAGATTGCTTGTTTTCTTGCAGATGTTTCATTATCCAGATAGATGACATCATCAGTGCTAGTAAGGAGTGCAGTTTGCTGTCAGCTTTATATTCTGATGGCTTGCCTGTCAGTGTTGGTGAGGGTGGTCTTAGAGATTCTTTGGTTGGGCTGTTGGCTATTGGCTTCTTTGGCAGTTTCTTGATTGGGGTATTGTTTACTTGATTTGTTTACCACCAACACTGACAGGCAGAATATAAAGCTGACAGCAAATAGCACTCCTTCCTAGCACTGATGATGTCACTTAGTTTGGGTAATAAAATGACTGCAAGAAAACAAGCAAGCTTAGAAAGCACCACTCAGGACAACATTATTTCTATCAGACAATGATAGGAGGAGAAATAGGGAGACACACGGGAAAGCTAGTCCTCCCCCCACCCCATAGTATTATTCACAATACTCATCTGTCTTGGGAAGGCAGAAATGGATTCATGGAATGCATCATACTAACATTTTCATATCTCCCTTTTGTGATTGAAGAAGTCAGCCCTTTGAAGTAGTCCAGAGAAGAGGCACAACAGTGAATACTGGCTCTATCGTTACAGTACATTAAATTACATAAACAGAATCTTGCAAGCCTGAAAATAATTCTCCCTTCCTTCCCCTTATTCTCCAGAAAATTAGGAAGGTTCCTTCTGAAATGTTTCCCACTCCCTTAGGTTTCCAAGGGCTGAGATACTTTTTATGTGACAACTGTCTAGTCAGTGGGTCTTCCTCCTGTCTCCCATGGATATTCCCATACATTCCCAATCTTGCAGAAGATTATGCAAAAAGTAAAGAAAACCGTTCAATTGTAATCATATAGAATCTTGACCCTCTTAAGATTCTTCCTTCATGAACACACCTAGGCAAGCTTTCACCCTTCCAACAGACAGGCTAAAGGAAGACAGAAAGATACAGTAATGACTTTACCTTTTTTTGGGGGGAAAAAATAAAGTCCATGAAAATAGACTAGCAAGGAGGAAAGTGCGCACCATTCCACTTGAACTGGAAAAGTGCCTGCCAATTTACAGCATAAAAGGCTTGTGTGCATCCGCAGTGATTTGATTTGGACTGAAGGCCTGAAAAGCGAAGGGAGCTTGATCTGATTTGAACTAGTGATTCAGATGATATGGCAATCTGGTTCAACCTGATTTAACATTTTAAAAGAACAACAACTGTCCGTCGGCTACACTGGGGAAACTTGAAAAATTCAGAAACTACTTTATTTTGGGGGGAAGAACTGGAAGAAAATAGCAGGCATGGAAGAACTTTTACAAGGCAAACATTTAGCTGGCTGGCTTCAAGAATTTAATAATAAATTTCTTTTAAAATTCCCTCTACCATTTTTTCCTGAAGTAGAAAATGCAGGGCTGCAAAAGATAATCCAACAGACCTTTAAATATCTAAGGCAAGCCAAAAAATCCCTAGAGACATTAGCTGAACCATTGCTCCATACCAGGGATATCAAACTGGTAGCCCACGGGCTGGATGCGTCACCTGTAGGCCACGCCCACCTCAGCTCTGAAAATGGTGAAAACGCTGTGAAACGTCAGGTGACATCAATGTGACACACTGAGTTTGACACCTAGGCTCCATACCAAATTAAAAGCTTGTTAGATTTTCCTACCCTAAAAGACTTAGCCCTATGTCCCATGTATTCAATTTTTCTCTTGCCTTTCTATATACAATGCATCAAGCACAAGTTTTAAGAGCAAAATATAACCATGGGGTCTGCTCTAGATCAAATATTCTGTTCCTTTCCTATCATCCCACTTGTACCCTCCTGTCCTTTACTGTACTCTGGAAGGGTGGTTCCAGGGTCAGGGTCAGAGTTAGGGGTTAGGGTTCTGCAGATTTGGAGTGTGTGTAGATTTGAACGATTAGGACAGTGATGGCTAACCTTTTCCAGAAAGAGTGCCCAAAGCGCACCCCCGAGGCCCCCAAATGCAATGCCATGTGGCCCTCAAGCATGTCCAGGCGGCCCCCACGCATGCATGCACAGCCTCCTTGTAAGTGCCCTGTCCCTCCTGCGCATGCGCACACAACACACACATACCCTGTCCCCCTGCGCCTGCACACACAGACACAGACACACACGCCTTGCTCCCCTACGCATGCACGGCAGAGACCTGATGACCTGATGACCAGCGGGAAGTATGCGCGCATGCATGGCAGAGCTGAACTGGGTTAAGGCTTGTGTGCCCACAGAGAGGGCGCTGCATGCCACCTGGGGCACACGTTCCATAGGTTCACCATCATGGGCTTAGGAGAAAGCTTCTCCATCACTCTGGTCTTCTACTCTTAGATCAGCTTAGTTGGTTACCATCCATGATATCATAATGAAAAATGAAGTTATGAAATAGAAAAAATAAAGAAACCATACTTGACAAAGTAGGTGCATTTATTGGGCGGTGTAACAAATTTCTTTCTTTTTTTTTTTACAGCAGACTATATCAGACACCAGCTTCACTGTACCTTGTTAAATATCATAACTGATGTTGTGCAGTTGGCGATGTATTACAGAATATAGATACGATACAGCTCAATGTCCTTTATTAACAAATCATGACAAAGAAAAGTACAATAAACAAAACACGACAATGGGGGGGAAAGAACATTTTTAAAAAAGGACATCCAAAGATCTAATGAAATGTTGAAAGTTAAAAAGAAAATTAAACTTTTCGTTTAAGAGAATTCAAGAATTAGTTAGATTAGCTATTGAGTAACACTCCCCCTCCCCTGCAAAAAATAAACTAGTGAAAGTTAAAAATAACAAAAAGCCCTGGCAAGTAATGGTCACTAAAACAGCAGTAAAATTTATTAAAAACTAAGTTACATTTGGAACTGAAGAAATTAAAAAGGGGAATCCTAAACTTCTAACTAAAATGTCATCTACTACCCAAACAGCATAACGATGTTATTCTAACTTACAATCACAGTCTTAATAGCCACTATATATAGCTGAAATGTATTTATGCTTAATTGCCATCCAAATTAAGGCAGATATGTCAAGTGCACCCTCTGAGTCAGAGAGAAAAAGGCTGGTGGGTCTAGAGATAGTTCTTATCTTTGGCAGTATTTTTTTTTTTTGTTTTAACTGTGGCTGATAATAGCCTTCTGCAGTTAGTTCGAGTTTGTTTGTGTTTGCTCTGCTTGTAATTATGCAATTTGATTTTTTATAATAAGGACAAGTAGCTCTCGCAACAAACAGACCAGAACAAGTTTCTGATTCTGATCAATACGCCTAATGGAATAATTGGGGATGATCGGGTTTAAGTTCTCATTGATTTGCAGGCTGGTCCATTAAATCGTTTGCTCAGAGTCAGAGGTATGTGCTCAAAGGTGCCTTACTATCTTTGCCTTACAAAGGATTGAAAAACCATTATCTTTTAGCACGGGTGCGAATTGACAAGCAAGGGGAAGACGACAAAATGACAAAACATTGCTTGCTTTTTCTTTGTGCCTCAGTTGGCAAGAGGCTCTTAGTTCCATATTGTTAAATCGCTGGTGGTGTTAGGATTGCTAAATAGCAATAGCACTTAGACTTATATACCCCTTCACGGTGCTTTGACAGCCCTCTCTAAGTGGTTTACAGAGTCAGCATATTGCCCCCAACAATCTGGGTCCACATTTTACCTACTTCAGAAGGATGGAAGGCTGAGTCAACCTTGAGCCTGGTGGGATTCGAGCTGCCAAAGTGCTGTAGCCTGCAGTACTGCATTCTAACCACTGTGCCACTGCAATTCTAAAGTGAGAGAGAATAAGCCAATGAAAGGACAAGTCTGGTCAACACTTTCCGACTGCAGATCTCTGCCTTTTGGTCCAGAATCATATGGATAGATTTCACCTTTCGCCCTTTTATGAGGTCATGCTTGTGTACCTGAAATGTGTTGGGGGGACGACCACTTTACCACTTAGAGATTTCAATTTATTCACTTTCCCCATTTTCATCTCACATTAGCATTAAACCAATCCCACATTGTATTTGTTTATGTAGATCATTCTCTCATATAGACATTTAATGAATTTACGAGTTTGTGTTTTTATGCCAGAAAGTTTTTTTTAAATGCTACAATTTTATATATGTGTATGCTCCAAATACATTGTTCTATAAATATATTTATAAACTAGGATAAGCTAGTTTATAAACAGATAAACTAATAAACTATAAGTTTATTGTATAATATTGTATAATTTATTATATAATAAACATATACTTTATTATATAATAAACTATATGTTTATTATATAATAAACTATAGGTTTATTGGTTAAGTTTATGTTTTAATGTAAGGTTTCAGTTTATAGTGAACCTATAAATAGTTAACTACTTATAAATAGCTAGAAGTAGCATAGAGCCATGGTGGGTCAGTGGTTAGAATGCAGTACTGCAGGCTACTTCTGCTGACTGCCAGCTGCCTACAGTTTGGCAGTTCAAATCTCACCCAGCTAAAGGTAGACTCATTCTTCCATCCCTCTGAGGTCGGTAAAATGAGAACCCAAATTGTTGGGGGGCAATATGCTGACCCTGTAAACCGCTTAGAGAGGGCTATAAAAGCACTGTGAAGCGGTACATAAGTCTAAGTGCTAAGTGCTTTGCTGTAAACTAACTATTTCTAGCCAAAGACATTTTCAATTATAAACAAAATGTGTTGATTGTAGAGCTATGCAGAGAACCAAATTCGAGTGGCAAGATATGATTCGGAGTGCACATGGAAAGTCATGAAACATCTATCAGAAATACCTGAAATTCGGCATGTCTTCTCCTGAGAAGAAATAGGTTAGAAACAGGATAGAGCTCAATGCAAAACATGAGCTCAGCCTGGGAAATGTTAAAAAGAAACTCAAATTGATTCCAACTTAATACTCTTTAAGGGGGGGATGAAAAATGCCTTCTGGTTTTCAAGACTCTATTACTATCATCAAACAAGAGTAAGTTTCTATAATAAATAATCTATAACAGAATGTTATAAATATGTATTTAATGTATTAAGTATAACAACAAATATTGTTATATATAGTGGGTTCCTACCGGTTCTGTCCGGTCCTTAGAATTGGTAGTAATGGCAGCGGGAGGCTCCACCCACCTGCCTGGACATCACATTCCCATTGTGAGTCAGTAGCAAAGGTAAGTAGAATCCACACCTGATGCATACATGCTAAGATTTGACCAGAAAGATGCTACATGCATGCCCAGGTGTGTGATAACTCACATTTTGCCCTTCAGTACAAAGTTCAGCACAGCCTTAATAGATATTACATAGGATAGTTTGTCCACAGTAGATGTTCTGCACTGTTTGATTCATGGCATTCCTTCCAATTTGCTAATTTTGTTATGGTAAAAATGGATGCTTGGGCTTCACCGAGAAGGAAATGTTTCCTTTTCAAAAGACACAAATGAACATCAATTATTGGTAGACTAGGCTAGAGGAGAAGCAGGCATTTAAGAATACAAGGCTCCAATAAACATATTTATTGCTCAGAAGCTAATGAAGCCATTACAAAAGATCTCAGGGGCTGCTATGTTTCAAATCTAAGGTCTATTTAGAGTGAAATTGAGGATTAAACTATTGCACCTTTTTCTCCTGCCCACTTGGTATAACAGACTTGAACACTCCTTTGGGAGGTAAAATGCATATTCTTGTAAGCCGCCTCTAGTCGCCATGTGCGAATAGATGGCAGTATATTTTTCCTAAAATAAATAACATAAAAATAAAGAAATGGCTTCTACCCCTTTCTTCTTATGGTAATGCACAAGTCCATTTTCAGGTCTCTCCCCCCCTCTTCTAAACTTACTAAAAGTGGCTGTCACACCCAGAAAGCAATCCCAAGAATGTGCCATACTCATTTGCACTCTGATTCAGGTGGCTCTGATGGTACAGATAAACCTCCAAGTGGCCTCAACTACTCTCAAAGTGCTAATGACCAGATGACTGCAAACACTATAAATCCTTTCATTCCCCAGCATTCATTTAGAACTGAAGAACCTTCTTGGATGAAAAGTGGAATGTTTTTAAGGAAAATCAACAAGAAGAAATTCCAGTTGCCTTTTGGAAAGACACCTTTGGGATAACTATGACCTGGATGATTGAGAATTTCCATAGACACTGTCACACCAAGTTTCCTTTCTTAATGGGGTAGACAGACTTATCTATTGTTTTCTGATGGATGAGCATATATTTTGGAAATGTGTTAGGAAAAAAAGCTGTTTGCACAATTGTGCCCAAAAGCTATTTATTGGGGCTAGGTCTTTGACATAATATACATTAGAAAAAGTTGCATTCAAAATTCAGCAAATATTGTTTGGGCTCCTCCTGTTTGATCATATTTTGAAATTCATAAAATTGACAATGTAACTTCAGAGCAATTGGTATTTTCAGAGACATGAATCTTTTCTTGGCTATATTCCTAGGGTTTGAAATTTATTTAGGCATCAAAATTTATGGGGCCTGTGAGTATGGCAGAGTAACCAAAACTATTATCATATTGCTTTGGAAAGAAGAAAGAAAAACAAATCTATACTAATTGTCCAGATGGATTGCTGATCTAGGGTATTTGTCAGTGTTTGAATTAGTAATTTTTCAAAAGAAGAAAAAGATAGAGTACTTTAGAATAATCTGAACAAATTTTCCAGCCTTCTTTCATCTTTGATTGAATGTCCAAGACAATTATAATTTTTCCTTAAAAATTATGTCACACGTGGAGTTTATACTGTCTATATATTACTAGAAAGGGAAGATAAACTTGAAAATATCTTGCTAATACTAATTACTAATTGTTCCTCAAAACAGCAATACAATACAACTACACAAACAATAAACAATACAACAACACAAACACAACTGAAGATGGCATTTAATTTCCTTGTATGAGGTGCAATGACCATAAAGTAAACTAAACTAAACCTGCCTTCAGCAAGAAGACCTCAATAAAGAGTGAGGCAAAATGCACAACTTGCTAGATGTAATATTTTTGCTGATGTTGGTGCCATGGCCATGCTTTCACTAGCATGCCTTTCTGTTCCCTGGATAAACCACCACTTTCTGCAGTATGAAGGGAAAGGTCAGGATAGGCTCACTGCAGTGGTGAAATCCAATTTTTTTTACTACTGGTTCTGTGGGTATGGCTTGGTGGGCATAGTGTGGCTTGGTGAGCGAGGCTTGGTGGGCGTGGCAGGGGAAGGATACTGCAAAATGTCCATTCCCACCCCACTCCAGGGGGAATGACATTACAAAATCTCCATTCCCACCCCACTCTGTAGCCAGCCAGAAGTGATATTTGCCGGTTCTCCGAACTGCTAAAAATTTCCACTACCGGTTCTCCAGAACCTGTCAGAACCTGCTGGATTTCACCCCTGGCTCACTGCAACCTCTACCTAAATGAATTCCTCAATTTATATAGCCATGATGAAATGATTGCAGACAAGTTCAGGAAGAACATCAGACAATACAACTGCATCTTCCAAGTGATATTCTTTTGTGCCAAAAAAGTAATTCCACTAAGGAACAGATGGAATCCTTCTGTGGTTATTCAAGGGAGAATCCATCATTATATGGGACATTTAATGCCAGATCTTAGCCAGCAAGGCAAATGTATTAAAATTTATTTCATGGATCCTCAAAGAATTGAGAATGGGTTTATTCCCCAAGGATGGAATTCAACATGAGATTGGGGAATTATTGGAGAAACTACTATGATAACAAAACTCATACTCTGTGTCTCTTTGACTTGCAAAAGAACAAATTCAAATATGTCAGAAGCTTCCATTGTTATTGACTCTGACCAGAGACCAGCAGTTTAATATAAGGGAAGATTTAATGTATAAATTGCCAACAAAGTAGCTTTCATTATATCAAATAATAACAATTTGCCTGTGGTTAATCTGTCTGAAAGAATGACCCAATGGGTCAAAGGTTGTCTGGTTGGTTATTATATTTGTAAAACATAACATTGACATTTGCATCTTTTTTCATGTTATTGTTATTATTTTTATGTATTTAATAAAGCAGGATAAATTGTATATATAAAACTATGGATATTGGGGGAAATTATAAATCATAAATCTTCCAGCTTTTTTTAAAAGAGAAAAATATATGGAAAAGAATATTAAAGAAAATCTGAAATACCATTGTGAACCAAATTCAGAATGCAGGTGTTCTATATTAGTTTGGGAGGAAACACATGAATATAAGCCTTGATGATGCCTATATGTGGTTGCTTTTTTGCCTAATTGATTTTGCTCTAAGACATCACAAGTTCAAACAAAAAAAATATTTACTGGAGATAGCCAATGTAACCTCCAGCCATATTTTGTTTAAAATAAGATACGACAACTGTAATTTTTTTACTGGTCCGTATTTAAAATGAAATTCTACTGCCGGCTTTCAAGAGAAAGTGTATATTTACCCAAACCCACACATAACAAACACATCCACCTGCCATATACATACATATCTATGCACCATAGATATGTATATACACATATATATTAATCACTGTCCATTTTGAATATGTAGTGGAAAGAGGAAACTTGAGAGTTCACAAGATTGATGCTCTATGGAACAAAACTATTTTAATTTAATTTAATTTAATTCAATTTATAGACCGCCCTTCTCCTTTGCAGGACTCAGGGCGGTTTACAGTCAATTATTTAAAAAACATGTAGTA
>JANHFK010002349.1:326932-337970 GCA_036250565.1 Sibynophis collaris | reverse complement strand
TGAGACTTCGTCGAAACATCGCCAAGACACTTCCAATTTCACGCGGGAGAAAACCCGAACAACCAAAGACCTACATATATATACCGTAATCATATATATGATTATATATATATATATATTCCTGCATAACCAGCTTTCCAATACCTATCAAGATATTTTTAAGGATGGAGGGCTGATTCATTAATAGGAGAAGGAAGGGAGGGAGGGAGGAAGGCAGGCGTCTACTGAACATACTGATATATTTCTCTCATACATAGTTAGTGCTGTTTTGGCACATAGTTAGAGGGCCCTTCCCTACAGCAAAACAGAGTATGCATGTTGCATTTAACCTTTCCAAAATATGCGAAATTTCTACATAGCTTTGCCTAATGTATGGAATTGTGTATATGAAGTCTATAAATATATGTATCTTTGGAATGCAGTTTCTGAGGCAAGGAATGTTGGCAATGAAATTTAGTAGATTCCATGATTTATTTGCCAATTTATGCCACAATGGGATATCTTTTTTTCTGGAACATACAATTTTAGTTATAAAGAAATCTCTGTGAAAGCAATTGAATCACTAGTGAAAAGTGACACAGTCCTCCAAGAATCTATCTACTATATGACTCAGGATTCAAACTGTAAAGAGAAGAATTATATGAAAACCAAAACTGATTTCAAGGAACAGGAAGGGACCCTTGCATCAATTTCACATATAAACATCCTGCAGGATACATATTAAGATGGAAGAGTTCGATTTTTTTAAAGGAAAAGCTGAAGATTCCATTTTAATAAATACCAAGTCATTGTTTGCAGGATGAGTGCATACATTTTTGTTGCTAGAAGACATATCTGTCAGCTTTTATAAATGTGACAGACAGCTAGTTTTTCTTTGAGTATTTGCTATGCCTTCCCAATAAGGGTACTCCACACCATGATTTATATATTCTAATTAGTACTGAATCTTTGAACTGGATTTGCAAGACTGAAGGTATAAATGAAATGGAATCAAATACCAACCTAATAATCTGAGCGAATTGCAGAAAACTAACTGATACAGTCAATGCTTGGCTGATTAGTTGCACCCAGTGTGAGATTTTCCAATAGGTTTGGGAGGCATGTATATATAGACATAGTTATCTACTTGATAATATTAGTGCTAATAGTATGTCCTGCTTTTTCTTCTTAGTGGAGCTCAAGGAAGATAAATATTTAAGGGGTGCTTGGTGCTCTTTGATGCTGTTACCTAGTTTGGGTAATAAAATGTCTGCAAGAAAACAAGCAAGCTCAGAGATCACCAAGGACCCCTCATGTCAACCCTGAGCTACAAATATTCTCCGTTAATAGTACAATAATATTTATAAATATAGTTCAGAACATCAGTTTTACTACTTAATGCTGTTTGGTGGAATACTCAGAATAAATAGCAAAGACATTGCTTCTGGAAATGTGATCGTTCCACTCTCTCTCTCTATATATAAAAAGATAGCATGATTGCCAAGAACTGTGATCCCTGCTATGTTTCTTGGCCAAGTAGGGTTACCCCCCTGGCTTGAAAAGTAGACCTTCCTCTTGAACAATTTGCATTGTTTTCTTTTTCTTTGCTGCTAAAATCTAATCCTTTACGGTACATTCACTAGCTATTCGCATGTGTGACTTTCTTACCTTTATTTGACATGACAAGGATAGATGGATGTCGGCAGGAGAAAATGAAGAACTAGTTTTCTTTGAGAGCTGTACTCTAAAATGTTGATGCTGTATGACACTGTGTCACAGTATATCAGATCTCTGCCCCTAAACTGGTACTCTACGCCTTTTAGGCTTGGTCCAGGAACAGCTGAGAAAGGAAGACTGTTCTAAAACATGCAGAATGGTAGCTAGCAACTTTCTTTTCAGTTTTCAGGAGCTGCCTAATATGCGCAAGAATTGCTGCATCCCCATTGACCTTTATTTTATATCTGTATTTTATCAACGTTTGTACAGCTGCCTATCTCACAAAAAGTGACTCAGAGCCGCATACAGCAATCAAATAAAACAACAATAGACACACAATAATTATAAAAATAGAAGCAATCATTATTAAGCATTTAAATATTATTTAAAAAAAAGAAAATGTAGAAAGCACAGAGAAACTGAGTATAGCAACCCCAACAGGGGAACCATCTTAGGATGTCCCTGGTCCCCTGGGACATCCAAGTCTGATGATATAAACAGATTTTGAGGGATTTCCGGAACTTTAACAGATATGGAATTAACCTAGCTTTAGAGGGCAGAATGTTCCATAAGGTGGACTCTATGGCAAAGAAAGGCCACCTGCTAGGACTCATCAAATGTAAGTACCTGACAGATGGTACCCATAGTGTGTCTTCTCTGCCAGATCGGATGCAATTGGGAAGAGGTGGTCCCTCAGAAATTTCAATCCCTACTATTGCTTAGTGCAAATACAGGAATGAAAACTGATGGCCACACAATTGTGACTGCTCTGGATATAACTCCATATAAGACTATACCTGCTGGTCACCTTTTATTGATCATCTGAACTTTTTACTATTTTTGTTTGTATTTGGTCCTTTGCTGCAAATATTTCCTAATGTTTTGATCTATAGGAAAAATGAAATAATTTTAAATTGTAAATACCAGCCTATAACTCATTGAGTATCCCAATGATTATGATGCCCCCAAGAATAGATTGTTCCATGGTTGCAGGTTTTGGGAAAGAATGTCTTAATATATCCCTAGGCAGGGAAGTTAGTGAGAGCAGATGAGGGATTGTTAATTACTTGGGTCTTGTTTTCAGTTGCCATCATACCTGTTGAAGTGGGCAGTTATAATAAATTCAATGAAATCAATCAATCAACCAACCTGTTTTTATTAGAATTTATTTTGTACTATGTTGTATTATATGTGATGTTAGCCACTCAGAATAATTATGGCAAGAAGAGCAACCGCATACAGGGGTACCTCGGTACTCATCATTAATTGGTACCGGCAGGCATGATGAGTACCAAAAATGAGAAGCACCAAACAAATGTTTCCCATAAGGAATAATGTAGTAGGTCACGAGGCAGCCAACACTGACAAGTTCTAGCTTGTGCATTGAATACCAAACAAATGATGAGTACGGGGACAAAAAATTTGCATCAAAATGCATTGAGTATCAAATTCAATGAGTTTCAAAGCAGTTGAGCACCAATGTACTGTAAATCAAATCAATCAATCAACAAGCTTTAAAGTACAATCCATTATATACTTTTAGAATAAGTCCCATCAGCCATTTTGGTGTTTATTCTAATTACAGGTCAATAGTTTTATGCCATTATTATCATAAGGACTGTGTTTCAAATTGAATAGTGTGAATTCGATATGCTTTAGTTAAATAGTATGCTGATTTCAAACTATTATCCCCGAGGAATTTCTAATACACTTGGGAATTAAAATGTTGTAGGGGTCAAAAGCATCCCTGTGAGATCTAGGGATTAAAACAATCTCTATGATGGCCATAACTGCACAACCAAAGCCTGACTTTTTTTCCTATGTGTGTACAACACATATAAGTAAGGGGTGGGCCTTCAATGCTATGCAAGCCTTTTGACTTTCCCACCACATGTGCATTGGGAGCATTGAAAGATTACAATAGGAAGTCAACTAGCTGTTTCCTATAACTAATGTGTGTGCATGCATGTAGAAGAAGGAGATTCCAAACACAAGGATTTCAAAAAAATTATCTCTTAAGAACTAGCCTTCGTTTTCTCAGTATCAGTCAATGGAACAGCAAATTCTTCCCCCATACTAATTCTATATGATATGTTTCTTATAAAGGAAACATTGTTCTGCTAGACAAATCACATTCCCTAAATCCTCTGCCGGCATAATTTATCTTGCTCTGAAATTATATTTATCCACGTCTCAGACTAAATAACAAGTACTCACTCTTCTGTTACAATTTTTTTCTCCCTGCATAATTTTATAAAGTTCTACTATGTCCTGATTTTGGCCTGAACAACCTACTGTATATTGTTCATCCATTTGGAGTAAAGCATGTACATGCATGATTTTGGTAGCAAAATGGCAAGGTAATAATGTTAATCAATAACTTCTGTTCTGGGGTGGGATCCTACTGGTTTAACAACTGGTTCGCTAAGCCCATGCTTTGCGCATATTGCACGTGCGTGCACACTTTCAAGAAAAGCCACCTTCCGCATTGCAACTGGTGAGGACAACAGCTGAGGCGTGGCAATCCACTCTGCCACGCCAATCAGCTGGACTTCAGAAAAGGAAATATAGGTAAGTATAAAGCAGGGGAATGCGGGGGGGGGGCACTTCAAAGTCGGAGCGAACCAGTTTGCTCACGGCTGAAAATCAGAGCAAACAGTTCTCCCAAAGTGGTACGAACTGGTAGAATTCCACCACTGTTCTGTTCCCTTCCAACCATGTTTCAGGGCTGTTATGTGATTCAATAATCCTATATCCTCCACCAAGCCTCAAGGTTAAGTTGAGGTACTTGCCTATTAGCTTGTTTTAGGCCTTATTTTTCTAAAGTAATAGTCATTTATCACATCTGGAATTTTGAACTACAGAAATTCTTCTGTGGAAAAAAAATGAAGAAGATTGAGGTTTAATTTAAATCCCTTTTGCACAGAGGAGCCAGGGAGGGGTCAGGGAGTTACAAAACTCTGTGATTATCTTCAAAGAATGGTTGCCAAATTGGTGGTGCCAAAGATAATATGCTTGGCAGTGCTACTATGAGTTGCATTTTTCCCACTTTCAGGTATAGATAAGAGTTATGGGAATGAAAGAAGAAATGTCATGCTCATCCTTCATGGGAAGGAATGTGTGCTTTTCTTTCCAAGCATTGTATCTATCAGAAATTATAGGCTTTGGGGGCAGATTCACATGACCCTTTTGCATTTGACGGGCTGCTATAGTTCTATCTGCGTGCTATTTTCAAGAAGTGAAGCACAGGGAGTTGGCCAACGTAGATGTGTGTTTTGCCATATAGTTTACTTCAACAAAGTGGACTTTTGTTTCACTGATAGCTGACATGAAAAGACAGGTTCAAGAGGATTAAAGATAGATAAGGGTCCTTGGTGCTCTCTGAATTTGCTTGTTTTCTTGCAGACATTTCATTATCCAAACTAAGTAACCTCATCAGTGTGCTAAAGATGTGTAGTCACCATACAGAAATTTGGTAGGAATTTAACATAAATGTGTTCACATTTTATGTCCATGATCTGAATGTGGACTAGAATGACTTGTGTGCTGAAGATCAACATTTCATGACATTACCGTTGGACTTGCAACTTTAAAAACAATTAAAAGGTGATTCACATGAAAAAGTGTGCAATAGTATATTATTTGTTGGGTGAGAAGGAGATGGCTACATCTTCAGTTCAAGTGCATACTCCTGCTGTCTGCATCCAGGCCTCTTTCTTTGCAGCATTACAGAAGTAGTTAGCCTGAATATTGTATTTGTCTTCTCAGCATGGCCAAACTGAAAGCAAACTAAGTGCAAAGATTGCATTTCTGTGTGTGTATTTAAGGGAAGAGGACGATTGTATGTAAATATATATTTATATGAAACTGAAATACATAATCTGCCTAAGGTAATCTAATTAAATTGTCTGATTAATTGTGGCTAATCTATAGGCTATTATCTTGGATAAGTATCCTAGGCTCCCTCAGGGACTTGCAAGCAGTCATTGTTGCATTATGCCAGTGTGGCACAAAATCCTCAGAAGGACTATTACCTCTCTTCTTGAAACAGTTATTAAACATATTAGCTAGAATTCTTGGGAGGAAAACATGGGGCCAGAATTATTTTCTAGCTGTTTCTACGGATAATTGAATAATGATTTATATTGTGCAATTTGCCTAGCAGAAGTAGAAAAAGTTTGAATAATATCCCTTTAACAAAAAACAACTCTATAATACCTAGAGAAATATATTTGTGAATTTGGACAAAAAATATTTCTTGTATGAAACATTCTTCATGTTATCTGATCTGTGAATTTTCAATCAATAAACATCCAATTTCAGGTCCATGATAATAAATTATGTACATTTAGTTTCTAACTATCTAGCTAATTATCGCAGACATTATCTCCAAAGGCAGCTAGGAAACGCCTCTGCCAAAATCTTGGAAAATTCACTTTCAAACAGAGTTAAAAATACTAAGGCAAATGGACCCAGTGTTTAGTTTGCTTTATATGGATAACTATATCAGGACAAATAAATATGGCTTTGGAGCTAAAGAAGTAATCAAAATCTGTACATAGAATATATGTAACTTGTAACTTGTTTGGGACAAGTTGGCCAATCACCTTTCCCCTACACTTAACAGTCTATATTTTCTATCTAGTGATTTCAGATTTGGAGGGAACAAACTAACTGGGAGCAAGCTATAAAACATGGTTGCTAACTTATTTCTTTTATCATCAAAGTGCCTTTATTTTAACCTTCCTATGCATGCACATCCCCCCAACCCAGCTGCTTCCAAAGGACACATCTAGACAACCAATCTAATATACTTTTCTCCAGTTTGTGGGACTACACACAAGTATAGAAACCTAATCTGTTCTTTCTCCATAGCTAATCTCTATTTTGCTTAGCAACAAGCTTGCAAGTGAGGCTGTCTTAGCAATACCATGATGGGTAGATAGTCTTCCAGGAGGGAAAAAAAAAATCCATCAATCACTCTCCCCACTTTGCCTGTGTTGATGGAGGAGGTGAATTTGGGTAGATGCTTAGAGCATTTGTTGAAAGCGGAACTGAAGTTTTTCATTCTAGCTTCACAGCGAGAACCCTAACAACCTCACAGGGGCCTTTAACTTCCTTTGGAAAACATGGTAGACTAAATAAAATGTTTACTAAAATACCTACACATCTCATGCCATTAGCAGTATAAAATGCAGTCCAGTTCATGAAAAAAAAAAAACCATTAACCCATCTTCAGAAACCATCACTATCAAGACTTTCTCCCCACATAGCAGACATAGTCTCTTATTTGGGGAGCAAAATCAAAATTCTGATTCTTGTATTTTCATTTGAAATCTGCTGAATAGGTCTCTAAAGTTGAGGTTTTACTGTATGTGAACAAGTTCTTAGATTACTGTTGTAAATTCATCTTTGAAGTACATAGAAGTGTATTCATATCTGTCAGATAAAGCAATGTCATATTAATCGTTGACTCCCACTTTTGGCAGGAATCTGTGTGCTGAAATCTAACCTTGAGTTAATACACTGAGCTCATGGATGTTGACGTGCCTTCGTTTCCATGTGCCATTTTCCATTTGATCCATGCTAATGTGAAAAGACCACTTCACCAGTCCTTTTAATTATATATACCTAGCTGTCTTCCACTCAAAAATGTCACAGTCATTTCATCAGTGACAGCTTAGTGGATTCTCTCCCCGTAGAGTTCTAGGCAGGACTTCACAAAATCCTCTTGCATACATAAAGTCCCACAGATGAAAGGGACACATTAACAATGTCCTGATATATGTGCTTACTCATAAATAAAACGTATTATGCAGAATGAATCTTACTCCTGGGTAAGTATCCACTACCCATTTATTCAGGAGTAAATCTAAAGGAAATCAGCTGAAGTTTTGAAAGGTTCTATTTCATGGCTACAAGTATAAATCCCACTAAATTCTGAGGGATTGCTTTCTAATTAAACCTATGTAGAATTGAATATTTCATGAGTGTGAGTAATTCCTCATAAAAGGAATTATGGGAATATTCCTGAATTTAGATATTGAAATAAATAATATAACAGGGCTTATTAGCTGCAGATTTTTCTCAGAAAACACCGTCAAGGGTTTGAATATCAAACTACAGCACATCTATAGAGTTATATTAAGTCACCGAAAATACAATTTGTTAGTCAAATTCTTATTTTTGAAACATTCTCCTGTCCCAGCAAGGCAAAAGATAAGTATATCTGCATTGCTCTTTGTTTCACTTGTGCAGAGATAGAAGACAATTGCAAGAATCTATAGTACATAGGATTATTGTTTATTTTTGGTTGGTTAAGTGGCTCCATGACCTTGTATTGCTACTCAATTACCTTGACCTGCCCGTGTATGTTATAATGTTTGTAGATTCTTCGGAGTTACTTCTTCTGGATGTTTCAATAAAGCAAGTTGCAGAGGAATTCCTTCGGTAAAAAATAAAACAAAACAACAACTCTGCTTTTGGTTTGATCAGTAGAAAAGACACGCCAGGTTTTCTCCATAGACAAAAAAATGACCCTTCACATTAAATCCCTGAAGGAAATTAAGAAAATGTCATTGAGGTTTACAGTATCTTCAAAGGCTTAATATGATTAAGAATGGAAGAGAAATAAAATAATCACATGGTTTAGTAAAAAAGAAAAATATAGGGAAAAAGAGTGAGCAAAGTTTGTGTTTTTCCTAAAACCTTTTCAGCTGGATATTCAGCATATCATATCCTGGGGAGGCACAGCTGTTACGTTATAAATGCTTTCAATCTAACATAAATATATTGTAAGTAATACACTTCAGGGGGAAAATGATTTCAATTTGCCCAATGTGGTTTTAATACCATGACAGCCTTTCTAGACATCTCTCTCTCTCCTTAATATGTTATTTGCTCTTCTGATCAATTCTAGGAAACATGAAGTATTACTCTTTTAGGTGGCCTTTTGGATTGTGGGATCTCATCTACCATAAACTAGAATGAAAAGTTCTAGTTACTCTTTAATAAGAACAACTCCAATCACATTTTCTTGAATGTAAATCCAGTTGAACTCATGGAGACCTGCCTTTTGAAGAAATATGATAAGGCTGCACTATTTGAACCAATGTTTAGTCATAAAATTCAATATATGGTTGGGCTTCCAGCTTTAGAACATCAAAGGCAGAACCCAAGGACTATTTACTATCCCTTATCTTCTCTTTGCTTTCCTTCTCTATTACTCCATGTCAGATATAGGGAATCTTACTATGAGGCGTACAACAATATCTAATAATAGATATTTCCTTGATGTCTGCTAGGTTCTGGCCCCTGATGCCTTCATTTTAGGTTTTCTAGATTCTTTTAATTTAAAACATGATATAGGAAGTAAACATAATACTAAAAACCCTTGGGCTTTCTTAGAAAATAGAAAAGAAAGGTGGCTAAAACTGAGTGAATTGTTTGCAAATGTACTGTCTTGCCCAGTTAAAATGAGAAGTATGAGCTGAAGTGGAAGAGAGTATTCTGGACAACATCCCCAGAATGATGGGAAAATCACAGCGCTCTATCATTTGGGGAATGTACAAATCATCTCCCCCACAGTGATGTTGAGGTAATGCCGATAACATCCTAACTTCAAATGTTCCTCCTGCCTAAGAAATATAAACAACGAATATTGAGAGCTTGATAGGAGGATTCTTATCAGTAGCTGAGATATCGATAAATCATTTTAGGCATGAGAAGCAATCCTGCTATGTATATTTCTTCCATTCTATGCACCTCTTGCTTGAACTAGTTTTTGACATGTCTGTTCAGTGTACCAATTTTATTTTAATGGATAAATGAACAGGAAAATGCAGAATCCTCCTTTAAAATGTTATCAAACTTTTAAAATAAAACATTTCATTGGAGAAAAAAAAATCTGGTGCCTTAAATAAAATTTGTTAGCAATTTAGAAATGTGAAAAACTCCTTTTTAACCACATTAGTCTAAATGTTATCTTCCCTCAATTTTTTTTCCACTTCTGCAGGAAGTCCAAAATATGCTTCAAACAGGTGATGTTATGATTCTGTGCAAATCATATTTTATACTGCATCAACATTTGGAATCAGGAATCAATATTATCACACTATTTGTCATCTTTCAAGACTAATAGGCATTATAAAGAGAGAAATGATACCCAGATAAAAACAATTCTGTTTTATAAGCTTTTTGACTCAAACAAAGCAAATGTATTACTGTTTGTCCTATTGATGTGGTGAGCTTTGCTTTCTGTTTGCCTATATAGCTGCCCCATGAATTCAAAAGTATCTCTTTGTACAAAATTTGACTCTTCTCTGAATTTGACTCTTGAAACTTAATACCTGATGGCGTCACTTTCAAATGCCTTTGAATGCAAGACAACTTTTCTGATGAAAGCTAGCAACCGATGGAGAAAGTTTGCAACAAATCCAATTACACAGGAGTCTTCAAGCTCAAAATGATCTTTGAGTGTTGTGATCTTTCAAAAACTGTTTTGTTGAATTCACATGTTTGAGGCGATTATTAACTCGACGAAACCATAAAAAGCATGAGGAGGAAAGCCAGCCACGTGGATTTAAATAACATTAATGGCCTGTTGAAAATTTCTAACCCTAATAGTACTATAATCTGAGCAGCATTTATTTAGACCTAAGCCAAATGGTTTCCTTTCAGAACAGTAGCTACCAATATTCCGTGTTGAAAGCCATTTGATAGGAAATCAAATATCAGCATCTGAAGTGCTAGTATTCTGCTCCCCCCTTCCTCCGCAACACACACATTCACTGTTTTTCCAGTTGTCCGCTCTGTTTATAAATTGTCCATTTATAGCAAATCCAGCACCTGCCATCAACACCTCATCCTGCCAAGACTAAGAACAGAAGTTGGAAAGTGAGCCTGCAAGACAATCTCTAGTTACTACTGTAACCATTTTCCAGTCCTTGGAGCCAAACACTTCTTTTAGCTTTCTGAGGATGCTACATGAAGGGACACCAAGGAAATAGTTGGCAGCTTACTAATAGCAGACTTAAGTAGAGTACACCATTGATACATTTGACTGGTATAATGTAACGCTAAGATCATAGGCAGCTATGTACTTCACATTATCATACATGGAACTCTGCTTGCGCTGCATTGACCCATTTTATGGGGGCAAGCAAGGATGTATAGCTTAGCATATACTTCAGATGAAGGCAAAGCAAATCCCGTTTTCTGCAAAATGACATATGTGTAAAATAGGATTTGCTGTCAGATGTGGGCTTGGTAGGAAAGCTCTAGCTTTGCTTTGCAGGACAAGTGTTTGTTGCATTATATATTTATACATGTATATCTTATCTTT
>JANHFK010002349.1:305229-316933 GCA_036250565.1 Sibynophis collaris | reverse complement strand
GTATTCCAGTCCCACCGTGCCATTGCATGCCAAAAGTGGGGGGAGTGGGGGGGTCGTGCGCACATGTGTGGGGGCAGGGTGAATTGAATTATGGGTGTGGGCACACGCTCATGTGACACACACACCCCACACTCCCCCCGCTTTTGGCACCCGACGGCAAAAAGGTTAGCCATCACTGGCCTTTACAATTTGCCACTAGGCAATCTTAGATAACCACTTGGTCCCATGATGATTAGCCATGGTTTTTCTCTAGTTTTAGGATAATTGGGGAGGCAATGGGAAGCAACTGACATCAAAAGAGAACAATACAGGTACCTCTTAACTTATGACCAAAAGTGAGACCAGAATTTCCATTGTTAAACAAGGTAGTTGTTCAGTGATTCGCCACCAATTTTATGACATTTTCCCCACAATTGTTAAGCCAATCACTGCAGGTTTTAAGTGAAACTTGTGGTCTTTAAGAAAATCCAGCTTCCCCCATTGATATCTATGGAGATGCTCAGTCATCCAGGTCATGGTTGTCCCACAGGCGCTTTTTCAAGAGGCAACTGGACTTCCTGGTTTTTCTTTGAAGCTGTTTCGCTTCTCTTCCAAGAAGTTTCTTGGAAAAGAAGCAAAACGCATTCAAAGAAAAACCAGAAAGTCCAGTTGCCTCTTGAAAAAGCACCTTTGGGGCTTCCCCCATTTATTTGCTTCTTAGAAGTCAGCTGGGAAGGTTATAAATGGCAATTACATGTCCCCAGGATGCTGAAACCATTGTAAATACATGCCGGGTGCCAAACAAGCAAATTTTGATCACATGACCATGAGGATGCTGCATTGCTTATAAGTGAAAAATTGGTTGTAAGGCACATTTTTCAGTGCTGTTATAACTTTGAACGGACACTAAATGAATGGTTGTAAATGTGGACTACCTGTTCTTCATACCTCCTACAACAAGCTCTGTCTTCTTGATTCAGGTCAGGCTACATACTTTTTCTAAAGGTACGTGTTTGGAAACCTAAATTTCACACGGTTGCCTCCAATTTCTAAGATCAAAGTGTTACCCAACTGTCTTGGACTCTGAATTCCAGGGATCCCTTTTTAAATCCTGTTCCTGTTTTATTTTTGTGTTAAACTGAATGAATTTAAGTTCACTTATTCAAAGTAAGATACGCCTTTTAAAAGGGGCATGTCAGTTAATACACACAAAATCTCAATGTATTTGAATATTATACTTACACTGCAAGATGCCAACTGAAATGGCCCTATAGGAGTGGATTGAGTTGACCAATTATTTACAAAAAGATTTACAAGCTGGAATTGGTACCACTGATATAGATTCATCTCCTAATGACGGCATATATAAGTTCTCACTATTTTGAATACAGGTAGTCCTCGACTTACAACCACAATTGAGGCAAACAATTATGTTGCTAAATGAGACATTTGTAAAATGGGTTTCCCCATTCTGACCTTTCTCGCCACATTTCTTAAGTGAATCACTGCAGTTAAGTTAGTAACCCAGTTCTTAAGTGAATCTGGCTTCCCCACTGACCTTGCTTCTCAGAAGATAACAGAAGTTGATCACGTACCCCCGGGACACTGCAACCATCATAAATATGAGCCAATTGCCAAGCATCTGAACTCTGATCATGTGGATGCTACAATGGTCATAAGCATGAAAAACAGTTATAAGTCATTTTTTTCAGTGCCGTTGTAACTTTGAACAGTCACTAAACGAACTGTTGCAAGTTGAGGTACTACCTCTAGTGCCCAACAAACAATAACCTTGCTAAGCGTGATCGCTTTACTAGTCCACTCTCATCACACACCCAAATTATGTGTGTTTTTGCTTCCTGATCATCACCCCAACACTGCAAGCAGCTTTTATTTTATCCAGGGACGACAATCGGCCAAGATAGTCACCATCTCCAAATCTATCACTGAAAGCATCTTCTTTTATTTTTGCTCTTCTTCAGACATATATCGTCATGAGTAACATCGCTGCATTAAGAATTACGCTTTTTAAACACAACGCTTAAGTCAAAACCAATCAAACTTCATGATGACTCATTGGCATTTTATGCGAACAAAATCTTGTTCTCACAAGAGACTGTTACACTCCTAGTTTAGTTCATTACAGAGACAGATTTTAAATTAGGCTAGGTAGAAACCAAGCATTTTTAAAGGCGTCTCAAAGCGTTTTTGAAGGAGAACAAAATCAAAGGTATTGGAAATAATTTGGAGAATCATCCAGTTTAGATTCCCCACTATACAAATCGTTATAAATGGCCATTCAGTCTCTATTTAAATCTAGTTAGTCCTTGATTTACAACTATTCGTTTAGACTGTTCGAAGTTACAGCGACACTGAAAAAAGTGACATGACCAGTTTTCACACTTCACAACCATTGCGCCATCCCCATGATCACCTAATCAACAGGCGTGCATTGTCCCGGGATCACATGATCACTATTTGTAACCTTCCCAGCTGGCTCCCAACAAGCAAAGAGTCAATGGGGGAAGCCAGATTTGCTTAACAACTGGATGATTCATTTAACAACCACAGGGATTTGCAATTGTGGCAAAAAAGGACGTAAATTTGTGGCAAAAAAGAATGTAAAATGGGGCACAATTCACTTAACAACTGTCTTGCTTACTAATGGAAATTTTGGGCTCAACGGTGGTCATATGTCCTGTGCACTGACAGATTATTTTACATCTCTTATCTTTAAGTAATATCTTAGCAAATTCTAAGACAGCCAAGTACTACCATGCAGAGTGTCCTATGATGGCCTCAATGTAAATCAATCATAGGATGGAAAAACATCTCAGAAGAGTCTCTGAGAAGAATTCCACACTTCCAAACACTTTTCTAGAATTTAGCATAAAAAGAACCACTAGCTATCTCCATACATGTTAGATCTACTAAGAACATACCTGGCGCATCTTCAGGTTGACAGCTTCTCATATATTTAAAGACGGCTGTAAAACATCACAGCAACTATTTGAAATGGCAGGCCAGCTTCTCAAGATGACAGCTTAGCCTCCACTACTGATTTTTCTCTGAAACTATCTCACCAGAGAGGTGAGTGTGCTTCTCTGCAAAACGCAAGATAGTCTGGAAAGAAAATCTGGTAAAAGAAGAAAGGCGGCTTCCCGGATGTCAAAAATATTGCCTTTTGAGAAAAACTGATGCATGCAATTTTGCCATTTAATCATCAAATGCATCATCAGGCTTTGTATACGGCGACTTCTGTTATTATCAACAAATTAGGTCTTTACTCCATCAAAAGATGCTCCTCAGCTGCAGTCAAGTACCATTCAGTGATTCCAAGAACACTGACAAGAAAAAAAATATCAAAGGACAAATAAAAAAACACCTTAATTCTCGTTTGGTGGATGATCAGGGACATGATGGGCCATGTTCTACGGAACTTAGATGAAGTAAGCATTTGAAAAATCAGGATGACCCCACTACTATCACTCCAAAAAAGTGAGACCACAAAGAATCAACTCAACAAGCACCTCAAGAAAAAAACCAACCCTAAAAAGAAAAAAAAGAAGTTTGAACTGGAGTATTTCAAAAGATAAAATTTGAAGAAAAAGACAACAGACTATGTTAACTGTTGCAACCATTCCCGGGTTATCATTTTGTCCCTTATTGTTTGTGTCAGATCATATTAAGTGAGGAACACTGGAAATATGTAACTATGGTTTGAAAGCTACAAAAGCAACAGAAATTGTGACTTCCTGATCAATAAACAAGCTGTATTCGATGCAAGGATGGTCCCGAAGCATTGGTCATTCCATGTTCCTTGTCAGGTCCTACTAAGACAGGCATGAACTTGGCTGGAACTTCCAGGAGATACAACACAGCACAGTTCAGAATAAACACTGTTAATTACTGCTGTCCTTGGGGACTACCGTAGTAGGCTTTCTTATGGGTGGCCATCACAATGTCAGACTTCTGAACTAAATTGGCCAATCCAGCAGGACAACAGTTATATTCTTAGAGCATAATCCAGGGAGTCTCAAAGTTTGGCAACTTTTAAGACTGGTGAACTTCAACTCCCAGAATTCCTCAACCAGTCGTGCTGGCTAGGGAATTCTGGGAATTGAAGTCTACAAGTCTTAATGTTGCCAGGTTTGGAGACCCATGGCATAAGCAAAGCTCCATTCCTGCTCTGGGAATCTTCAGATATTATATGAAACACTGACACGCTATGGAGCCCTTGGTCAAATCCTTGAAAAGGAAGGGTGCTACCCACTACCACTAAAACTCTGTAATACAGGCTTCTTGTATATTCCTTTCCAAGATGACTTATGCAGCATTCTTTGATTAATCCAAGTGAACATCAAACAATTGCCCAACAACGACAACAGGGTATACACTGAATGGAATCCATGACATAATTGACGTGTCAAGGCATCAAACTCATGATAATCAAACCAACTGAGAACATCTAGAAAAAATATGGGGAAAGAAGCAGAGCTATATCGAAAGGATCTTGCGGTATTTCTAAGAATATAGCCAAGGAAGTTAGTTGCTTTTGCCGAAATTAAGAATGAATTAAACTAGTGGCACAGATCTGAAGTTTCAATTTATTATGACCTCCCTAATTCAAGAAAAATCTCATTATAAAGGTCTGAAAACAATTCATTAGCAACAGTAGTTTATATTTACACAAACATATGTAATTTATATTAAAGTATGCGTAATAGTCATCTTAGAGAAGGTTTGTCTTTGCGGTTGCTAAGAGTCAACCTTAACTTGATAGTACACAATCAATCAATACTTAAGATTGATACTTAAACCCAGTAAAATATATATTAAAAACATTTTTGGCTGTCTGAGTCAGCCTTGATTCCTGGTGACTATAAGAACAAGTCCTTGCAGTTTTCCTGGCAAGATTTTCAGAAGTGATTTTCCTAGATCCTAGGTCTGAGTAAGGTCTGGCCCAAGGTCACCCTGCTGGCTTTATGACTAAGGCAAGATTAGAACTCATGTTCTCCTGGTTTCTGGCCTTGTGCCTCAGCCACTACACCAAACTGGCTTCAAATAACAATTTACATAATCATTATTATATGAAAGGCTTTTTCAGCTATTGCCAGGTCCTGCAAACTCTTTGAAGTGTTGTTCCTACAATATTACACCACGTACAAAGGATCTTACTTATGCTTACTAACCATATGTATACATTTGATGCTTGCACGCAATCCATCTACTACCTTCATCCTCATCAACATCAGAGAGTTTAAAAAACTATAAGGCATAAAAATAAAAAGTCCTCGACTTACGACAGTTTGTTTAATGGCTGTTTGAAGGCACTGAAAAAAGTGACTTAAGACCATTTTTCACACTTGCAACCATTGTACCATCACCATCACTCAACACTGAGCAACTTTCAATGGTTGCTAATGTATTCTCAACCGTAGACCATTCAAACTTACAATGGCACCGAAAAAGGCGACTTATGACTGTTTTTCACACTTACAACCAGTGCAGCATCCTCATGATCAAAATTCAGATGCTTGGCAACCAGCATGTATTCATGATGGTTGCAATGTCCCTGGGATCATGTGATCCCCTTTTGTGACCTTCTGACAAGCAGAGGCAATGGGGAAGCCATATTCACTTAACAACTGCAGCGATTCCCTTAACAAATGTGGCAAGAAAAGTCGTAAAAAGGGGCAAAACTCACTTAACAACTATCTCACTTAGCAACAGAAATATTGGTTGTAAGTCCAAAGTTGGTTGTAAGTCAAGGACTATCTGCACAAGACCAAGCCTACATTTTCAGTCCTCAAGTTAAAAATTTAGTTTCTGCTTTGGCAAGTCTAGGAGAACCTAACCTGGGATCAAAAGGCTGTGCATTTTCACTACAGGTTATCCTCGAGTTATGACTGTAATTGAGCCTGCAATTAAGGTCATATGTTATGACAGTTGTAAAGTAGATCAAACACTTGACCCAGGCACAATTTTATGACCCTTTTGGCTGAGCAGTCGTTAAGCACTGTTCATTATGGGATGTGTTTTGTCCGAAACTGGAAATAAATGCCGTTTTCCAACAAAATTATCATAAATCGGAGTCACCCGACTGCGGAGTGATACCAATGATCGTAAATGTTGGCTGGCTGACAAGTATCCAAAATGTGGTCACATGACCAGGGAGGCAACCAGTGGTGAAATCCAATTTTTTTTTACTACCGGTTCTGTGGGTATGGCTTGGTGGGCATGGCAGGGGAAAGATACTGAAAAATCTCCATTCCCACCTCATTCTGGGGCCAGCCAGAGGTGGTATTTGTCGGTTCTCCAAACTGCTCAAAATTTCCGCTAACGGTTCTCCAGAACCTGTCAGAACCTGTTGGATTTCACTCCTGAGTCAAAATGCTAATTCTGATCCGTCTTGGGAACTCCCAAGTTGGATTTTCTCAGATTCAGTCCTCATGATACAGGAAATTGGGTTGGGATTGGTGGTTGCGCTGATAGATCACAGACTGGGTCTTTTTGGCTTTCTTTCTCACGAAAGAAGAATTGTCGTCCATAGTTAGGGCAAGGTAAGAGGCGATGCTGTTTCGGAGACCGTAGCTGAGGCCGGAGTCTTCCAATCTGAGCATGTCTGCTATGTCACCGTCACACTCCCTGGACCTTGGGAGAAAAGGAAAATGGCTGAAAAACCTTCATGGTTATAGAAGAGAATATTTGTACTGCTGGGTCCTTTGCACTCTCTGAGCTCGGTTGTTCTCTTGCCGACGTTTCATTACCCAACGAGGTAATTTCATCAGTGTTAGAAGGAAGCGGGGTTTGCTCTCTGTTTATATACAAGCGACCTGCCCTTGTAGTTAAACAACGAACAAGACCCCAATCAAAGTGTCAATTCAGTAAACAACAGCCTACTCAAAGAGTGAACAATAACACTCCCTCCCAATTCAGCTGGTTCGGACCGATTCGGGTGAATCAGTAGTGCGTCCTGTGAGTCCGCCCACCCCTGGCGCTATACTGTCCTATTTAGCCACGTTTTCTAAGCCACGCGCATGCGTGCAGGCCACGTGTGCTTACATTTTTGGTGCGTGGCGAACCGGTGGTAAAATTATGTGAAACCCACCTCTGCTCCCCATACAGGGCAAGCCACTCGTATATAAACAGAGGGCAAACTGCATTCCCTTGTAGCCCTGATGATGGTACCTAGCTGGGTAATGAAACGTCTGCAAGAAAATATTCATGCTCAGAGAGCACCCAAAACCCCATGTACAGAATAGGAGTATTACACAAGCAGTTTAGCTGTTTTGTATAATGTGTCACTAGATTGGTAGAAAACAATAATAGGAGAATGGCGGGTAGATTTTATACCTCTTTGAGTTAAAACAGTTGTCTGCTACTGCTTGTTTCCTCCAAATATACTTTGCTTTGTTTTACAAATTGATTCCCTATTTTCTTTACATTGCTTTGGGGTGAGCAATCCTTTCTACCTCTCCATGATTTCAGAGGAATAAATATGTCAAAAAATATATAGCAAATTCTACAACTGCCCATTATGGGTTATATTCACTGTTTAAGGATACTTTGAATGGGAAGCTGTCTATATGCCTATAGGTAGAATCACACCCATGTCAAAAGCTTCCGGGTTGAAAGGATTAGCCAGTGACATCACCGTTGCTGGAATGTGGGGGGAAAGCCCATTTAGGGGCTCCCTTCATGTCCCCGGCAGGAGCTGGAGCAAAGGACGGGAGCTCAACCCCGCCATGTAGCAGCACTTGGGTCTCGAACACGGGCTTGCTAACCCAGCTTCTTAATCCCCTCAGCCACCGTGCTATGCCTGTAGGTAAGGACACACCTGTGTGATCCCAATCTATTCTGGTTTTACAAATTGTAGTGCAGTTTGAATTTTTTCTTCTTCTTCCATTCAGTTTTGTCTGATTCTTGGAGACTGTCTGGACAAGTCCCTCCAGTTTTCTTGGCAAGGTTTTTTGGAAAAAGTTTTCCATTACCTCCTTTTTAGGGCTAAGAAAGGGTGACTGGCTGAAAGTCACCTAGTTGACTTTGTGCCCAAGGCAGGATTAGAACTCACACTCTCACAGTTTCTACCCTAATGCCTTCACCACAACACCAAACTGTCTATCACACTTTGCCACACATAATGTATGTCCTGACTGGCTTCAAAGCATTGCGTAAGACCAGGTAGTAAGCAAGCTTGCATTTGTTATACAGGTAGCCCTTAATTTACAAGAGTTTGTTTAGCGACCGTTTGAAGTTACGTCACTGAACAAAAGGGACTTATGAGCATTTTGCATACTTACGACCACTGCAGCATGGCCGTGGTCGTGTGATCAAAATTCAGATGTTTAGCAGCTGACTCCTATTTATGACGGTTGCAATGTTCTGCCATCACGTGATCACCTTTTGTAACCTTCTGATCAGTGGTGGGTTTCTACCGGTTTGCTCTGGATCGTGGGAACCAGTAGTAGCCCACCCGCTTGGATGTCATCGTGGACATTCTTGTGCATGTGTAGAAGAGCCACGCACGATTGCTCCCAGTTGCAAACCAGTAGCAAAGGCAGTAGCAAAGGTAAGTGGAACTCACCACTGCTTCTGATGAGCAAAACCAATAGGGAAGCCAGATTCATTTTACAACTATGTTACTACCTCAATAAGCACAGCGATTCAGTTAACAGCGGTGGCAAAAAAGGTCGTAAAATGGGGAGTTGTTAAGTCACTTAACAACTGTCCTGTTTAGAGACAAAAATTTCGGGCCCAGCTGGGATTATAAATCAAGGGATACCTCTATTGAATAATTTATTTCCATTGCAAAATTGAGAGATTAGGGCTAATCCTTCTCGGACTTTTGCTTTACTTCCAGTTTGAAATAGAATATGTCTTATCTTAAACAAGGAGTACCTTGGAATACGGTTCCACCTGAAGGTTTTGTTGCGCATCACCACGGGGGGCTCTTGAGTCCTTACTTCGTGGATGGTGGTGTGTTGGGTGAGGCAAGGAGTTGTGAGGATACAGCACAGGCCATCAGCCACCTCTGCAGATTGAAACAAAGACAAAATGAACTTAGTGAACGAACCTCATTTTAGGTTTGATGCTTTAAGTGACAATATTATAAATTCCAGAAGTGTATATATGTATGAATGTGTGTGTGTGTGTGTGTATCTCCACCACGACTAGGCTCCGAGTTCCACAGAACACTGCTACTTTCCCACTGAAGTGGTACCTATTTATCTACTCACAGTTGCATGCTTTCGAACTGTTAGATGGGCAGGAGCTGAGAAGAGTAACAGGGACTCACCCAGGAGTGAAATCCAAATCCATGGCAGGGGAAGGATATTGCAAAATCTCCATTCCCACCCCACTCTGGGGTCAGCCGGAGGTGGTATTTGCTGGTTCTCTGAGCTACTCAAAATTTCCACTACTGGTTCTCCAGAACCGGTCAGAACCTGCTGGATTTCACCCCTGGGCCATACCTTAAAAAACCATTTATAACTCTTCCTTCAGCACTTCCGTAACTTTGAATGGTCACTGAACAGTGTCGATTAAGTGAGGACTACCTGTGCTCCTGTATTTGCTTTAGAAGCAGACTTTGGTAGCTTATTTTCTGAATAGGATATCTGGCCAGGCACATGCTGTTTTTTTGAGGACAGCATATCTGCTTTCTAGAACATCCTCCATCCTGAAATTCAAAAGGCAGCCAATATTCTTAGGGACCTCTTGAATTTCCCTGTATGAACTCTGGAAAGAGTAGATGGTTTCGTTTTGTTCAGCCTCCTGCCTTTTCAAATTGTTTGTTGGATTGTTTTTATTGTTGTCTTACAGACCATAGTTGTGACCAGCTTTGGGATGCATCTATATGAGAAGGATGTATCTATGTTTATAGTAACAAACAATATTTTTTTTAATATATGCACATTTGTAGTGAATTGAAAATCCCTTTCATAACTGTTTTGAACCAGTGTGGCAATTCTCACATTATTCTCATTTTGCGACTATGACTTCAAACCTGGATGGCAGAAATAGGACACATAGTGGAAGAGGAAATGTCCCAGTGTCCCCTTCATGCATAAATCTACTGTAATGTGAACCTAAATCTTCCTTTGTAATAATCTTGTATTCCACAGTTCAGATTGGGGAGATATCCGAGCAAAATTAATGTAGTGTTTTGGAGCCAATTGCTAACATACAGTAGTTAATGAAGTAAATTTCTTCATATGTATTTATATCCTATTTACTAAATTTGGCTTTCATTACCTGACTTCATTACCAGACTTTAAAAACATGAAGCAAGCCTTTCTCAACTGTTGACATTTATAGTGCTTTCAGTTTTTTCTCAGCTACACTGTTAATTGTTTACTAGTATCTTATAGTGAACTTTCAAGTCCTTGCACAAATCAAATCAATGCATACATTGAGAGAGAAAAAAAACAACTAAAGCTGAGATTGCAGCAGATGATGTAAACAGACAGCAACAAAGTCTGTAGTCTTATCAAAGATCAGGACTGGGCCTCCCTACTTTCTTTCTGTTGCAAAACTTTACTTTCATGGTCTTTTATCTCTCTGGACTTTAAAAAAAAATCTTCTTCCTTTTCCCCAGTCCCAAAGCTATGTGGCTGTGTTTTGAACCTTGTGGTCCACTGGAGACCCTAAGGCAAGCTATTATCTGGAGACCTGATTGGATCTGATATAATGTAATCTCCACCACATATCACATGACTCTTTTTTTCTTCAGGGCAATCTAGAATTCCATAGAATTGTTGATGTGTTCATAAAACACTGGTTTTCCTCTTTAAGCTAACCTAGTATCAAATATATATATATAGAATTCCCTGGAGATCCTGCCAGTATGCTCAATAAAATCTGGAAGGCAGATCTTTAAGTAAGAAGGGACCAAACCTCTAATTATCTTAGAGCACCAAAAACTACCTGGTAGTTGTGTACAGATCTACAAGTCACAGCCAAAGAACACAAAGAAATGTAGACAGTACGGATATGTCATCCTGAACAGGAAGTCCATAAAATATTGTTTGGATCTGATAAAGCACAATGATCAATATGGATGGGCAGGAGCAACCTGGAGTCTGATAATACTTCACTGTCATAGCAGATTATCCAAATTGTTGTGAGTTTCTGTGTTTGTTGCTGATACCTCCTGACACTACTATGACCCACACAAGAAACAGGTAAGATCCATACAAGAAACAGTAAGGAGGTTATTTTGCAGCTGCATGAATAAAATTTGTCTCCTCCTATAGATAGATGTTATTCTGTAGTATTCATGAGTTTTAATAGCACAGGGAAAAATATTCCTATACAGTGGCATGGACTGTATAAATTAAGACTCTTTCTTGCAACTATGAAATTATATTTGTAGATATAAGTGCACATGGAAACAGAAGAGGAAATGTCATAGAAGCATTTCTACCTTGGGCAATGATGATCAGGATGTAAACCTCAACATATGATAGCACATGAAATATAAGTAGTTACTTGAACATTCATTCAGTTGTTTTGGAGAAGTGATTTATCCTAGTATCTCAAAAGAGTTAAATTGGGTGTATGTATAAATAAATAAATAAATAAATAAGCTAGGACTGCAAATCAGGAAGGAAAATTAAGGAGGTTAATTATATTAGGTCATATTTTTCTATTGCACTGCAGTGTATTCTTACTTAATTTAATTTTGGTGACATCCAGCTCCAGGCTGATTCTTTTTTTATATTGT
>JANHFK010002349.1:279930-291141 GCA_036250565.1 Sibynophis collaris | reverse complement strand
AAAAAAAAAAAAAAAACAAACAAAAAAAAAACAAAAAAACAGGACCGGATGTCCCAGCCTTTTCAGTTTTGTGTGCGGATCAACCCGCTAATTCTTCAGGCGATTCTTTTTCTCTGTTACTAGTAGGAGGATCCAGAGTTGGGGAGTGTGTGTGTGTGTGTGTGTGTGTGTGTGAGAGTGAGAGGAGGGGGGGTGTGAATGATGGGGACGCGGATAAACATCGCAATAAAATGCGGCGAAGTGGATGAGTATTTTAGATTGGTTTGCCGTTTAATTGGTGTTCTCAACAGTTCAGGAACCGAGAGCCGCGTCTGTAGCTTGTTTTCCCCCCCAACACGCTGTTTGAAAATAGGGAAATCTATTTACGGAGTGGGAGAAAGCAGGTTTATTATTATTATTATTATTATTATTATCCATATGCCTCTCTATCCCACTGCCGTTGAAACAGATACAAAACTGAGATTTCAGGTGACAAGTCTTGAAAACAAATGTGCATGGGTTTGTCTTCGTTTGTTAAAGTTAACTGACGATGCAGAATTTGCCCTGTTTTCCGGACAGGAAACACAGGTTTCAGTTGGGAATATTAAATTAAAACGCGCTGGTTTAAATTTGACAAAGCTGTGGTGTGGTGTTGGTTTTTTTTAATACATATGTTAAAGTGCTCCGGTGTCTGTTTTAGTAACCCTCTGTTCAGATTTTCAAATATATATTTTTTTCTCTCAAAGCATTTTACTAAGGGTTGATGGAGAAATGCCCTTATAGTCAGTAAGGGGGTGCTCTGAGACCTACATTCTGCATTGCTCAAGAAGGAAGCCTGATCCTAAACAGGGATCTCTCTCAGAAACAGATCACCTTGACCTCCGTATGACTCACTTTTAATAAGCATGTTTAGTCGTACAGTCTTAATATGCAGTTAATGTTTAAACTATTTGTATAGTCAGATCTAGTCTTAGCCAGCCAATAATCAGTGGTTCTCTGTATACTTAATAACTTGTGAATTTGCTACTTTTTAAGCAGTTATGTTAACAGATATGATTATTGAAACATGTAACAGATAAGCTGCTAACTGAAACTGAATTCCAAACTGGCACATGAACTGTGTACCCTGATTATGGCAATGCGTTTTTAGAAGAGCTAGCATTGAAGTAGATTAATAGTGTATCACTGTAATGTGTCTCTGTTCAGTGTGTGCTCATTATATGCCATAGTGATGTTGGCTATTTTATCTCAGTAAACCTTTGTTGTGAGCAAAGAAGAATAAGTGAAAAAATGCACCTGTAAATCTCATTTGAAAGATTTATTGTAATGTGTTGTTCGCAGAAAGATCAGCGTTTCATGAATAATGTATTTGTTAGAATATCTGTTGCTTGTACAGGACAAATTTCTTTGTTACAAACATGTTACAGAAATTTTGCACATTTGGGGGTTGGGGTACTCATTGAAATAAATTAAAATTAATTGCTGAGAAAATGTTTATACATACTAGCGAAATCATTTTACTTAAATAGCTGATCTCTGCATGGACAGTACAGATTTAATTGAAATAAATCCAACAAAAATAAAGCTAGTACAACTTGTAATTTCAATATGTTTAAACATTGAATAGCCATTATTACCCTTGTTAATATTTCAGCTAAATTTGTGTGTGTGCGCTTGTGCATTCAAACCATTCTTGACTCTTGGTGATTGCATGGATAAACCCATGCAATTTTCTTGATAAGATTTTTGGAAGTTATTTGTCATTACCTTTTTTCTAGAACTGAGGGACTGTGGCCCAAAGTCACCAGATGGCTTTGTGTCTCGGGCAGAACTAGAATTCAGTCACCTGGTAACTAGCACAGAGCCTTAAATTGCTACACCATACTGGCTCTAAATGGTAAATGCTTCAGCTAAATTCTTAAAATCTAAATTACATTATTACATTTAATACAATGAGTGCAGTAACTAATATTAATTCATTTCTTGAAATAAGTAAATAGTGCAGCTGCTTTAAGGCCCTCACATATTTCTCTCTTATCTATGATCCTTCACCCCAGGGCTTAAATAGTTCCTACTTCATCACATTTCTGAATAATGAATACTATTTGCAGTATGTCCCATCATTCTAATTCAAAATGCTTATGAAATAAAATAAAAATCTCTAATTCTGGTCTAAGCAATTAGCTATGTATAATAATCTGTCGTAGATTGGAATAGGGATAAAAATATCCATCCATCCATTCAGGGATTGGATGATTACTAATGCAGTGTAACATCTCCATTTGGAGAAGGTTGCAGCTGCATAAAGTGACTTTCCTTGCTGAATATGAGCATTATGTTAGTCATGACAGTTAATCCAAAGTTAAATAGTCTTAAATTATTCAGTTCCCCAAATATTTAACTATGATAATACTCTGGCTTCCGTGAAATAAAAAAGTAAGGTAGCTTTCTTGAAAATGTCTTAATTTTACTATGTTATTGTAGCCCTCCATTTATTTTGCCTAGCAAAAATAAAATTGGAGATCCAGATTAGTTTTTTGTGTATTTTAATGTTACTTATTAATGTGTACTTTCCTTCAGTAAATGCTCATAGAATTACATAGTATTAATTGTTCACTGTTCTTAAAGGGTATTGAAAAGCAGCTTTTGTAAAAGTAAAGCTGTGGTATTGAGTGTTTCAAAATATTCATTATGCCCAATGGTAATAATGGAATCTAAAAAAAATGGAGTTTTAATGATAAAATAATTTTCTGAAATTTAGGCAGTAATCCAAACACTGGGACCAAGCTGCATTAAGCTCAGTGAAGCTTAGCCTGAGTATTAGGATAAAGCTACACTTATATAATTAAGGAGCCTTTTTGGTGTAACTATGATTTTTCTTATCTATCTATGAGGAAACAGTCTTAATGCTACTATAATAAGCTTTTTATAGGTGAAGATTATAACTTGAATTCCTGCTAAGCCCTTATGCAATTTGTCTTACAAAAAGTAAACTTTATATTTTCATTATCAAAGATTTCTGTTGTTCCTATATATGAATGTATTTGTTTACATTGGAGTGGTAGAGGAAGAATACAAATAGAAATTGTGCCAGAATGATAATTGGAAATATATATCTAGACAATCTTGTGTTATTGGACCTAACTAAAAATTAGGTTTTGTATATGTAGACAGGGTTTGAGAAAAATATAATGGAGTAACAGGGCTTCATCCCAATATGGTAGTATGCTATGTATACTGTGTGTGTGTGTATGCGTATATGTGTCTGTGTGTGTGTGTGGGGGGGGGAAATCTCATTAGTAAAATCATTATTATAGTTTAACTTATAGACTACTGGACTCAGTCCCAAATAGCAAAAGCCACCCTAATTAAACTTTGAAGCATTAGTGGAGATTGAAGAACATAGAATAAAAGGCAGATAAGAAAGGAGAGTACTCTGTGATCTGTTAGGTCTCAGACATTTCAGGATTGATTTTAAGAACATGTTTTAAAAATCTGATACTTATTTTAAATAACTTTATGCTGCTTGACTTTGTAACATCAAAGCATGAAACTTTTAAATTGGAATATAAAAATTGCATTATAAATAACAAAGCAAATAAATGGTTAGTGACCATATATTTAAATAACAAACATGGATTTTTCAAATGCCAGAGTGAATGAAAAAGTTAGCAGTGTGCACCTGAGCCACCCCAGTGTCATTTTATATCTTATTTCTTGTAAGGGCAGAGAGGCTGAACAGTACAAAATGAACAGCGCGAACAGTACAAAACGGAAAGCGCTTACCATGAAAACAGCAGCAAACAGCCCCCCACTGCTCTGTAAGTCACATAGTGACATCAGTAAAGAGACGGTCATCCCTGAGATAAGTGCAGTTGTCTTGGGGGGGGGGGGAAACCAACCTTGGCATCTAATAAACTGTTAATGGAAACGCTGTTGTGTGAACCTAGATAGAGCCTGGTTGATTGGGGTTTAGGTTTGTTTAGAAACCTTTGTACTGCACTATTCCCAATGTGACAGAGGGAGAGGTTGATTATCTGAGCTTATGGAATAAGTTCTTCATTTCAATAACCTTAGGCATCAAAGATGGCTGGGTTAGATAAGTATCTGATCAATATTTGCCTGGTTATTGATTCCATGGCTATAGCTGCAGATACACTGAAATCAATTCTTCTAATTTGTTAGATACGGAAAAGGCCTTTGACAGGGTGCAGGCTGAACATTAAAATGCATTTTAAGAAAGTATGGTTTCTATTGTATTTTTGTTCATGGCATTGCAATTTAGTTTTTTCATCCTGTAGCTTTATATACTTTGGGTTTCACTTCCTTTCAGTATATACTTGCACTATATTTTATTTTTTAGCTTGTTTTATTTTATTTTATTTAAAATCCTATCTTTATTATTTTTTATACATAACTCAAGGTGTGAACATACCTAATACACTTTCCTTCTTCTATTTTACCCACAACAACAATCCTCTGAGCTGGGTGAGGCTGAGAGTGACTGGCCTAAAGTCACCCAGCCAACTTTTATGCCTAAAGGACTTCCGTCTCCTGGTTTCTAGCTTAATGCCTTAAGCATTGACCAAACCGGGCCTCTGTAAAATATGTACCAACCACATGGCAGGATGCTTTAGCATATCTGCATATTTAGCTTCTGTAAGAAATTCTGCACTTGGACAGAAACCCACAATTCCATTTTAAAAGGCATTAAAATGCAATGAAAGCATTAGTTATATATTTGATTTGTCAAAAGAAAATGTTATAACCTTTAAAACCTATTGTGGCATGAGCAAGATATTTGAGGGATCACCTCTCCTCAGACATATCTACCCATCCCATCAAGCCTACCCTAATGTGAATGAAGTGATTTTATACAGAAAAATAAAAGGTGTAATGGGGTTTCAAGTAAGAACATAAGAACATTAGACGAACTCTTATTGGTTCAGGCCAACAATCTATATATGGCATCATTTGGTATTGTATATCAGGCAGCTAGATGCATTCAGGAAGCTCAGAAGGGTAATATTTCTCCTTTATTGTTGTTTTCTAGTATCTGTTATTATAGGTAATGCTGCTTGTGGTTCAAGAGGTATTAAGCAGTCATCAAAAATTAACAATGTTGATTATTTAATCTTCTGTTAATGTATACATTTTGGATTAGGGTAGTGTATGAATCCAAGTTAACTATCTCTTTTCTTAATGTTTGAAAAAGGTGTGTGTGTGTGTGTGTGTGTGTGTGTGTGTGTGTGTGTGTGTGAGAGAGAGAGAGAGACTATTAATGTGTACATTTTATTGGGCCCCAAAAGCTAGCATATTATTAGAAACATAAAGATCCAAGAAATGCCAAATGCCATCTTGTATGTTATTGAACTGTATAGCTTTATTAGGTCTTATGCCTGTGTATTAATATTGATGACTCTGTTCACATTTAAACAATATTTTATCATAAAGAAATACGATTTTATCCAGTAATTACAATTTTGAACATTTTTTACACACCAGTCCCTGCATATTTAATTAGAAATCCAGTTTGTGCCAAGAGGCATGCCTGTAGGTTTGCAGCATTAGGTGTCCAGTATTAAAGAAATGTCATGTATTCTTGCCTAATGTTCTGTTAGTATTAAGATACTTTACATTCATTGCATTACCACAATCTGTTAAGACTTAATCCATTGAATAAAAAAATATTATTTTGGCTTTATTTATTCATGATGCCTCATGTTGTCTTCTTTAAAACAATGTTTTGTTATCAGTAGATAGAGTCCTTTATAGGTTTCTAAATTGTAATATCAAAATCAACTTAAAAATCAAAATCAATTCCAAGATTCTTCTTTGTTCCTTTTTAAAAATTTAAATGATGTTTGTATTTTTATCTCTTATGGTAGATTTCTCACATAGCCTAACTCTTAAGAATGCAATGATTTTATTATCAATCTCTTCTAAGACTCTAAGCTGTTCATCAAGAATGATTTCAGTGTATATATCACTGAATCAGACATAGTTTTCATGTTGGTCTTGCTTTATGTGCTTCAGCATTTAAAAACATGAGCTGTTCAAGGTAACTTTCTGTCAACATTTAAAAGAGATAGGCTAGGGTGTTTAGGAGGCGCTATGAGTGAGTGGTAAATTGGATACTTACTACTTCATGTCTTAAGCAGTAATGAGCTTTTAGATTGAGTGCTGGTTGTCTGGTTTTCTGGTGTCCTGACATTTTGTCAGCAGCTGTGGCTGCCATCTTTAGAGACATGGTCAGCTGTTTTGTATACTTTTGGCATTGCATGACAACTGAAGATGGAGTGACTGGACTTTTGTATTTGTACCTGCTTGATTGACATTATCCATAAAAGCTCAGAGCAGTATAATATACATGTTAGTTTTTCCTGAGTAATAAGAATGTATGTATTGTCCCTCACAAGATCTATGTGGAACAAAACCATGTTCATCCATGCAGAATTTGGTGATAGACAAATGCACAACTGTGGTGTGCATAATTGTGACTTTAGTTGGACAACAATTGTGATCTTATTGGAGATCGTTTTCCACTCAGTCCTGCTTTAATTCTGAAGCCAGGGAGAAGTAATTGCTGCATTCATTCATGAGACCTTGGCAATGATCAGTAATATTTACCTGAAAGTAATTGGATATGAGTCCTGTGTGTAAAAGTGAGCGGTAAATGCCACCTTGCTGACTAATATCGGCCTTCAAGGTGTTTCTGGTCTTTATTTTGGGCCTGATACTTAAATCCTTGAAGCTTTGGGTTCAGAGGACCATGAGTCTCCATATTCTGGGAGAGGAATCTGAGTAGATTTGGGATTTCATGACTTCTATGTTGGTCAATGAGCTTGCCTCAGGTAATCTCAATTTAGATTCACAAAGATGGATATTCCCTAAACCAAAATATTTAATTGGAAATGATAAGATGTGATGTGAATATGGAAGAAATTCACACCTATTCTTTGCTATGATCAGATCACTTTATGATAGTACTGTAGATTATTGTACAAGATAAAAGACCCATTACAATGATCAAAAATGCTTTTGTGAGGATATTTCCAAATGGCAATCCTGAATGCTTGTTTGTTTCTCAGGAAGGTTATAAAAGTTGAAACAAGCAAAAAGATACCCAGAGCAATAATAATGCAAGACCAAAAGTGAATCTCTCGTGATCACAAACAAGAAAGCTATATTCTTACAAAATCTCATTAGTCAGACTTATTGAAAGAAAGGGGATTAGATTCCAGAATCTTGGAAACTGGACATTTGTACTTTAGCACCTCATTTATCAATATGTTAAAGTAAGGGCTTTAGTTGCTCTGATCCTCTTCCTGTCTCTTGACAAAGAGAAGAGGTTGTCATTTGTTTTATTGATAAGTAAAACTATTTTACTTGTTGATTTTTACAAATTTTACTAATTTATAAATTCCTATTCTCAAAGGATTCCATTATAGATCTGATCAAGCCCTGGTATGTACCTGGTGGTGATGAAAGCAGTGAAGCAAATGTCTTTTTTTGTTCTTATTGAATCTACAGGTAATAGCTCTGCTTAGTGTAATCTAAAGACCTTCCATTTATATTAAGCCTTCCTTTTAGTAGAAAGGCACTTGGAAGATAGTGGGAAATCAACTCCCAGTCAGAGTTCCAACATGGTGCAGTGGTAATCAAATCAAATCTTTATTACTGGCATAGATCAGCATACTTGTAATGGTATGTTCAGAGCCTGAGAGAGTTTCCACCTTGGGTATCTGGACATTCCCTTTTTACCAGTGAAATGAACAGCCTTTTTGCCAGTTCAGCAGAGACTGTTGTCAAGAGGCTAAGTTCTCATTTTAACAGGCTGCGGCATAAAATGACTTTTGAAAGTGAAAACAATTTAGATCTTGAAATTTCTATAATCTCTTTCCTTTTCAACAAATCTTATTAAAGAAGCGTTTGTGAGAATTTTGCTATTGGGTGTTAGCTTGACATCTTGTCACAGATAGAAACATGAATGCATTTGTTCCTCTGATGGATGATCTTTGTTGGGATCTGGATGGAAAGAATATGCACATCATGGCAGGCTTCAGTTCCATGGACTATAGTATCTATCTGGACTGCCTGGATAGGTTGGGATTTGGGAATACTGTCCTGGATGGTTCTGTTGCTACCTGAGCAGGTGATTCCAGTCGGTAGTTATGAGATAAGAACAATCAAATCTTTATAGTTTATTTTTCTGCTGTCTATTCAGGTGGCTCTGGGCATGTGGAGGCCACAGGAATCAGTCCTTTTCTATCTGTCATTTAACTAAAACAGGTCATCTAGCAATGATATGCAGTTACACATTGTCACTGGAGGCTGGGCTAAAGATACTGTGGAAGTCTTGAGTATAATAAGATTGTGGATGGGGAGAAACAAGATGGAAGTGTGTATCCATAAACAACTTGGCTAATTGAAATGTCAGTTTTGGTAGTTACTATAATAAGGATCACACCAGTGGTGGGATTCTACCGGTTTGGGTGAATCGTTAGCTCTGACTTTCAGCCGTGAGCGAACCAGTTCGCTTCGATTTTGAAGTGCTCCTACCCTCCCGCCCCTGCATTATACTCACCTATATTTCCGTTTCCGAAACCCAGCTAATTGGCACGGCAGAGTGGATTGCCGCGCCTCAGCTGTTTCCCTTGCCAGCCGCAATGCGGAAGGTGAGTTTTTTCCTAAATGTGCATGTGCGCAGCCCGTATATGTCACGCACTTAATGAACCAGTTGTGAAACTGGTAGGATCCCACCCCTGGATCACACATTCCACAAAGAAACAAGCCTGCCCAGTTGCTTGGCAGTAATTTCTAGCTTTACTTTAAGCAGCCTCCAAACAAAAGAAGACCCAATATCATAGCTGTCCCTCCCTCCATTGATAATAATGAGTTACTAACATACTTATTGAAGCTTTCGGACGACTAAAAAATAATTTTTAAAAAGTGGAGTTCCTCTGTTCTGCTGTGAGATTCTTAATCTATTGTAAGAAGAGTTATTTTCTACACTACACTACTCTTACATTGCTTAAAAAGCTTATTGTATTAATGAGATTCTATAATTATTTTTGGGATCTTGGTGGTTTCAACAATTGTGGTTGACAGTTACTGTGTAGCATGGGTGTCAAACTCAATGTGTCACATTGCCGTCACATGACATATCTCGACGTTTTTCCCCTTTGTGGAGCTGAGGTGGGAATGACCTCTGTGTGAAGCATCTAGCCCATGGGCTGCCAGTTTGACACCCTGCTGTATAGGTTTATACAGTAGTTTCCCAAACAATCATGGGTCTGTACATATTTGAAAATAATCATTTGCAGAAAGCTCAGTGATGTAAACGACCATGTTATAAATAAGCCTCTGGCTTTGCTCATTTTTCTGGCTGATTTGAATTTACAAGTCATTTCCATTCATTTAAAATTTAATGGATCACTTGATAATTCTATTAATTCCAAATGTTAAAAAGATCAACATCAGGCTATTTGATATACTTTCTGTGTTGAGCCCGGAAGCCTTGCAGTGTTAGAGATAACTTGAATAGGTACAAGGAGACCAGTTTGGCAAGATTTCCTTTAGATGCTTGTGGATACAGTGATCCGTTGACATCAGAAATGTGAGATTAAATTTCTGAATACTTCTCACAATAAGAAAAGTTATATGTTTGTTTGTATCCACCTTTATTATCTTCCTCCTTCTATTTTTCCCACAACAACCCTCTGAGGTAGGTTGGTCTGAGAGTTTGTGACTGGCCAAAAGTCACCTAGCTGGCTTTCATGGCTAAGGTGGGACCTTATGTAATGTGTATATAAACTTTGAAAGATTATCACTTCACAAATGGTGTTTAATCTTTCACTCAACTTTTTAAAAAATATATTTTTATCGTTGTTTGAAGCTGCCATATAATATAATTAATATAATATAATATAAGAGGAGGCTAAAATTAGTGACCAAATAAGCCCCATGTTCTCTGTTGATTTTATAACTTTACCTCACAAATCCCTGTTGTGCTTAAGAACATGGATGTTAAGACATGTTGGGACTCACTAAAAATGGCCGGGCTATTCAATTTTGATAGAGGATGGTAGAAGTTAAATGTGCAACTCTCTCTAATGCTTCTGTATATAATCCTGTAATAAGGCATGCAAGTGACTCTTCATGCACTACTCCTAATAGCAAGAAGAAAAGTCATGAATGGTAGTCATTGCACAATATAACTCTCTTGCTCAGTGATGACTAACCTTTTTGTCGTTGCGTGTCAAAAGCGCACGCCTGCACCCATAATGCAATGCGTGCGTGATCCCCTGCCATCCCTAAGCGCATGCATTCATGACCCCCACACATGTGCGCACGACCCCCTGTGCGACCCTGATCTTTGTGAATGTAGTATCTGCACATATTAGGAAGATTTTTGGTACAGCATTAGCAAATACAATGGACTCTAAGAATCTATAGCTGAACATTAATAGAAGGAGGTATGTTGGTTTCTGAAATACCAATTCTTCAAAGTTTTTTTTTCAAATTTCTGTGATCTTATCGGTTGGAATCTGATGTACAGAAACAAAAAAACCTTCCAAATTCTATTTAAATAGCATTTTGAAAATGGAACTTGATTTTAATTAATATGCTACTGATTTTAGAGTAATTTCTCATCATGGCTCTCTTAGTGTATAATTTTTAATGTATAATCATTTGAAACGTAATATTGAGGTATTGTGCTTTTTTTATTTCTTTAGAATGCTGCTTGAAATTCATTTTTAGGGTGCTTGAAATAGCAATGAACTTAGTGCTGAAGCAAGTGTGCATACTGGGATTTGATGGTAATTTAACAGTATCATCATTGCATCTCCATTGTTGCCTTCAGTATGTGGCTAATGTGTCAAAACATTTGGTAATTATTATTTATTTAGCATATGAGGAGAACATGACAGAAGAAAAATAAATGTATACACACAAGCCACATAATTATATACAAAACTTCTAATGAAGAATGGCAGTGGCCTCATAACTAACTGTACATCCAATTCAGCTATCCAGGTTATCGCCTCTAATGCTGCTTTGTGTAAATCTTCTAGGGCAGTGATGGCTAACCTTTTTGCTGTCATGTGCCAAAAGCGGGGGGAGAGTGCAGGGAGGTCACACACATGCATGCCCACACCCTAATTCAATGAGCCCGCCCCTGCACATCCGCACGGAACCCCCCGCTCTCCCCCCCACTTTTGGCACATG
>JANHFK010002349.1:254026-265021 GCA_036250565.1 Sibynophis collaris | reverse complement strand
ACATGGTACCAAGTGCCCCGATGACAATGGGTATCACAGTTACATGTTTCATCCACAGCCGTGTAGTTTCGATGGCCTGGTCGCAATATTTTGTGATTTTTTCCAGTTCTTTGTCTTTGACTCTGGCATCTCCTGGTACCACGATGTATTATTATTATTATTTTATTGAAAAGACAGTGCCATGTCAGGATAACAATGCAAATAAAGCAGAGCCAACAAGAGATCAGTGGTAAATCTTAACATACATGCTATTACCTATAACTATACTATGATCACAGTAGTTACAGCAATACAACCAGAGAGAGAGAGAGAGAGAGAGAGAGAGAGAGAGAAAGAAAACTTCGAAATGTTGCAGTTCTTGATGTAGATTTCCCTTTCCCCCCATTTTCATAATGATACATCAGTGTACTCAATGCTTACATTGCTGATCAAAAATTTGTGGCATGGTTTCCATAATTTTTTAATACTTTATTTCTCTGTATTATGTATGTTTACTTCTTCTTTTTTTGTTATTTCTTTAACTCTGCATGATTGCTTCTAGGAAAGGGATTATGAGAAAATTGTGTTATAAAATAATTAGGTAGTAAGCTGCATTTCTTTAACACATGCTGCTCCCACCAAGGGGGTTGCAATTACACCCAGTTGGGCTAAAGGCTCTGGGAAATTAGGACAGATAACCAGTTTCAGAAGGGAAGGACTGAGGGTTATATCTTGATTCTAAATATGTTCTTAAAAGAATGAGTCACATTTGATTTCAAACACATGTACATTTCAAAAGCAGGCTGAGAAAAAGGACATAAAAAGCCATGCTTGATAAACCAATATGCATCTGCTATGTTATTTGCAATAGTGATCAGTTAAATATTGCTGAAAAGATAGAATAACAGAATAACAGGAAGGGACTTTAGAGGCCTTCTAGTCCAACCATCTGCTGAAGCAGGAGACCCTAGAGCAATGATGACTAACCTTTTTTGCTTTGCGTGCCAAAAGGAGGGGGCGGAGGAGGGGGGTCGCACATGCGTGCCCACACCCATAAGGAGGCCCTCCAGAGTCTGGAAACTGCCAATTTTCCAACTTCCAGTGGGACAGGAAATTCCATTTTTTTGCTCTCCAAAGGCCCCAGAGCCTTTCTAGGAGTCTGTGGAGGGCAAAAACGGCCTTCCCAACCCCCCTGGAGGCCCTCCGGAGGCCGGAAAATGGCCATTTTCTGACTTCTGGTAGGTCCGTTTTCCCCCCTCCCCGCCTGAAAATCAGCTGAGCTGGGCCAATTATCGCGTGCCCACCGATATGGCTCCGTGTGCCACCTGTGGCACGCGTGCCATAGATTCGCCATCACTGCTCTATACTTTGTCCACACAGGTATTTTCCTATTTGGGGAGAGGAGAAAAAAGGGAGGAGTAATGATTTAAAAAGAAGCGAAAGAAAGGTAGGTGTGAGAAGTTTAGAGAAAAGTCAAGCAATCTAGTTGGAGATGGGGGGAGGGGGGTGATGGATAGACATTTAAGGGAATACAAGGGAAAGGATGATGAAGAAAGATTAGGGCAGGTGCAGATATTTATGCTGCACTGAAATTCAAGGGAAGCCTAAATCACAGTGACACATAGATGTTGGGAGCTAATGGAAAGAAACCAGCAAGAAAATTAGGGGACGTGGACCAACTTTGCCTAACCCAATGAATCCCTTTTGAATTTGATTCTATTAAAAACCAAAACAACCATGATGTACATTTATGTTTGGCTGAATTAGAGCGCTCTGAAGCAGTCTATCTGAATTTGTATGAGTACTGTGCAGGGAATATAATGCATTTTTTGCTCTGCATAGTTTGCTGCAGATTGAATACTGCTAATAGTACTGCATCAAACACTTTTGAGATTCCCATCCTCCTGTGCATTTTACCATATTTCAAAATACTCAGTGGCCAAGATCCACAAAACTATCCAGCCTACAAAATGGATTGGGCAAGCCTGCTATATATTTTTTCCTGCTACCGCTTGATTCTTGTGCATTGTACAAGCTACTCTAGCTGCCTACTTTGGCTTGCATTCAACATAAGATGCTACTTTTTGAAAAATGTTTGCTCAGGCACTTTTGGGAATGGTTTGTTTAGATGCTGCATTTAAATCCTTCCTAAAGTGGTGCTTTCTAGATGTGTTTAGAATTCCCACCATTTTCAACCAGGATTGTTGTGTTTAATAATCGATTACTATTGCTACTTATCAATTGTATTAATTATATGATATTTTTATGCACTATTTGTGATAGTGATTTCCACACACATTCTTACATAGAAAGTTCCCACAGGTGTTTTAATAGGATTCCGTTTTTAATCACTGAATGTCATGTTAGCTGTAATGCCTCCATGACAAATATATTATTTGGAAATATAATGATATTAACAGAGGTTAACTGAACTATTCCTGTGGGAAATGCAATTTGAAGTTCCAGGCATGTGTGAAAAATCTCTTAACATAACATTGCTATTATAACCACATTGTAAAGAAGGCTCATAATACTGAATGGGTTTTTTGTAGCCTTACAGCTACGTTTCTGTAAATATAATATTAAAAATCTGCAATATTAACTTGTTTAATATTTAAATATTAATATTTAGTTGTTTGTTGAATTGCTTGCCTATGAATGATAGGCATGATTTCATAAGGGAAAACTGATAATATTCTTAAAATCTGATTCTGCACATGGAATTTTGGTTGTAATCTGTTGGGATTATTAAATGGGTGACCTGACTTCATTTTATGGCCACTTTTATGAAGCAAGTCACATGGTTGGTATGTGAATCACATGATCATTAACAAAGCACATGATCTTTAAGCTAATCCATTCTTTTAGAGGGGTGTTTTTGTCATAAACTGATAAAAGAAAACATCACAAATTGCTGTCATGTGACTGGGATGCTGCAATAATAGTAAATGCAAGCTTGTTGCCAAGCACCCAAAATAAGATCACATGACTGCATGGGATATGCTAGGGTTCTAACTTAGAGAAAGGATCATAAATAACTATTTTTGAGACTGTTGTAACTTTGAACGTCAAATGTTAAGTAAATTTACATTTTGCAATAGATCTGACATACGTGGAATTTTGTGAATATGTCTATGGAGATTCTGTCATCCAGGTCATGGTTGTCCCAAAGGTGCTTTTTTCAAGAGGCAACTGGAGTTTCTTGCTTTCTTGTGAAATTTCGCAGTCAGGTAAAATGGAAAATTAGGCCCTAAGAGAGATACTGTAAGGGACTAGGTTGCATATTTTCCTGCAATGTTGTACAGCCATCTGTTGTAATCAGCCACTGAAAAATCATTAAATAAGTGAATTAGTTATTTAATCAGCAGGTTGCTATAATCTGAAGGTTATCAGGGCATGAATAACTAAAGCTAGTGCATTATGTGATCCATGTATTGGGATCTCAAAACTGTTAATTTCACGTTTTGGGGGAAATACAATTCCTTCCTGATCAAGTTGATTTATCAGCTATGTAGGTATATGAATCAGATTACCAATACCTATTGTACATCTTGCCTGGGCTGAATTTCAAAGTATTGAAGTAATAAGCAGGCACAGTCATATTTGGTGAGATGGAATAATATATTGGAATAAATTTACCTTGCCATTATATTGACCTGTTGTTATTTTATCAGAGCAATTTGGTTTGATTGTGTGTGTGTGTAAGCAAATCATGGAAGGCTCTATGCTGTATATAAACATTTTTTCAGTGCCTCTTGTAGTATTCTGCTACATAGCGGCCTGACTAAAAACTTCTTGTTTCATAGTTCATGCTTCAGAGATTATATAGATAGGCAGGCAGACTTATTTTTTTAAAAGCAGGAAGAAATTGGTTTTACTCTCACATGACGGGAAGTAAGTTTGGTTTTGCTTGAAAGAATACATGTAAAGTCTCTTCAAACATTTGGGGAGTGTGTATTTTGGTACATAAGAAGAAATGGATGTAATTGTTTTAGTTAAGTTATTAGTATTCTTTATGAAAGCATAATACTACTTTGCAATAAAAACAGACCAGAGGCAAAATGACAACAACTTAAGTATCAAAACTGTGAGTGAAACACAAGCTAGTATCACATTTCAGAATGCTTAAATAAATTATTAGTTGATGCTGAAGCAATAATAGAGGCAGATCAATAAAATTATAACTAGGACAATATTCCAAACAAGGTGGATGTTCTCTCTTCCCAGTATCTGAAGTTTTGAAGACATGGAGAGGTTCTGCATTCCTGGATTAAAAAGGCGTGCCAGAGATTGATTTTGGAGCATTCGGTGTATATTCTTTTAAGTGGTGTGTAACTTGCTTTCTCAGCCAGATCCAGTCCCTAACATTATGAATTTTAATATGATAATAAGGGGAAATTATTACTTGTACAAAACAAATAATTTACAACCACAACTGGGATTTCTGTTGCTAAGCAGTGTAATTGTTAAGTGAGTTGTGCCCTAAACCTTTTTTTACCATGGTCATTAAGCAAATCCAACTTGGAAGCCCCTGACTAGGTTGCAAATTATGGTCACGTGACCTTGTAAATACATGCTGGCTGCCAAGTGCCCCAAAATTGATCACATGACCATGGTAAAACAATTAAATCTGTCTTATTCTTTTCTTGGTGGTGCAAATGTCTTCATAACTGTCTTTTCCTTGGTCTGGGGGTTTGATGTTCAACAGCCTTCAGACGGGATGCACTGAACTGCCTTATACGCTGGGTAGGAATCTCAGAAATTTGATGTATCCCCATTCAACCATAATACACCATTAATTATTTAGGATTTTGATTTTTAAAAAATATGTTGCAAACTTTATTTTGGAAACATAAAATATGTACCATATCAGTAATTCTACCTCTTTACTTGATCAGCATGTCTTTATCTCCAGTTCTGCTCATGTTAAAGACTCTTCAAAAGTTTATTACCAGTTGTAAAATGGCATAATTTATGGATCTATTTAAATATATATTTAAAGGCAAAGAGTGTTTTCATTTGAAATAATAAATCTAAGAAGAAGGACAGCAAATTATTTACATTGAAGTATTAATATATTGCTCCTAGTATTAGATGTTTAATGGTTTAGGGGTTTTGAGGGAATAAATTATAATTTGGTTTAAAACCTGAAGAATTTCAGTACAGTAGAACCTCTAGTCACGAACGCTTCTGACTACTACCAAATTGGGTTCCGACCAAAAAATTCACAATTTTTTTTTCCCGCGGCCGATTTTCCCTTCCACACCATTTTTTTTTGTAAGCACCAAATTTCCAAAATTAGGTTCCGGTCATGACTAAATCAGTTTGCGACCAAAGTTATGGAATGAATTATGGTTGTGGTCATAATTCTACTATATGTTTACTGACAATCACATATGTGGTTTTTGCTCTTCATTTCAGCTGTAGTCGTGACATGGAGAATAAAGAAACCCTCAGGGGATTGCAGAAAATGGATGATCGCCCAGAGGAGCGAATGATCAGGGAAAAACTCAAGACAACATGTATGCCGGCTTGGAAGCATGAATGGCTGGAAAGAAGAAGTAGGAGAGGCCCTGTGGTAAGTAACTCTGAAAACACTTAAAAAGCAGACTTGCTGGAAGCACAGAATTTGCTTTCTTGTCTTATATTACCTTACAGTTGGTACTATAAGGAACTGTAATGAAATTCTTCTAGCTTCATTTTTTTCATGTTGCTGTTTTCACTGGAAGGATAGATCTGCCTCACCAAAGTCAAACCCAACTTAAATTTCTGTTGCTTAAAATGACACAACACTGCCCTCTACGGGTAGCTATTTAGTTTCTGCTTCATTGGTTGAAAACAGTCGTGATTACAAAAACTAAAAGGAAAACATATTTCATATTTGTATTTATTTATTTGTATCCCACGTTGGTTATTTTTACAATCAAACAAGGTGAGTTTTAATATTGCTTATCTAACAGGCCTGTGGTAATTGATACAGTGAAAGAGGCAATGTTTTCCAAAATACAAAACTCAAAACAGTTTGGGACATAGTTTTGATTACCAAATATTGAAGAAATCAGTGCTGTTTTCTTGGAATGTCATACACTATAACAATTTATCAAACATGGAGAGAAGAACCATACCAATTCTGAGATGCTGCACACACTATAAGAAAAAAACTGGACTCACTGTATTACTAGATTTTCATAAAGTAGATGTTCTCATAATTTTAAATTTAACTAACTAAACATAGATGCTGATTAGCATTAAAAAACGGTTTGTGGAAATCCCCTCCTTCATTTATATACAGTTTAATGAGAATATTTGCTTTCTTTTGGAAAAGACCTTTTTTCCTATTGTTTTAAGGTGGTAAAACCAATACCAATGAAAGGAGATGGCTGTGAAGCAAACAAATCAGCAACAGAACCTCCTTCTGATGGACAAACAAATCCCACTTCACCTACTCAGAAAGGGAGACGGAGCCCTTCTCCGAGTGGACCCTTCTCATCCACCTCCAGGACTGTTAAATCTGAGTCACCTGGTGTTAGAAGGAAAAGGGTGTCTCCTGTACCTGTAAGTAATTATGGGATAGCCTAAGTTTATGAAACTGAATTCATATATCTCCTTCCATATCACCTGATATCTTAAATTAGGAAGCCTTTGGTTTGATGGACATTAAATGGGGTTAGGTGTTTTCTGTAGTGTAAACTCATTTTACCTTATTATATTTTGCCTATTTTTGCTGTTTTAATTTCCGATTGATTATAAACTGCCTTGGATTATTCTATTCTAAATTGTGTAGATTTGTATGAGGAAATGCATATTACTTCTAGCTTTATTTCTGAGAGAAAAGCATAGAAGTAGTAATTTTTATAGTGGAAGAAGTGAAAGAAGATAATAAGTGTTCTTATTGTCTAATTATTGTGTGCATTCTACCAGTTTAGAAGATATAGCTGAATTTCTTAGAAATTGAAGAATGGGAAAATGAAAAGTGGAGACAAAAATTACTAAAAATAAAATTAATTTTAAGTTTCAGAGTGGACGTATAACCCCCCCACGAAGAGCACCGTCTCCAGATGGCTTCTCACCATATAGTCCTGAGGAAACAAATCGTCGGGTCAACAAGGTCATGAGAGCTAGATTGTATCTCTTGCAACAGATAGGACCCAATTCTTTCTTGATAGGGGGAGACAGCCCAGATAATAAATACAGAGTGTTCATTGGTCCTCAGGTATGAATTGAAACAGTGTTGACTATTTAATCAATAACTATTAAATAAACTCATATGAGAAGATGTACCGTACTTTTATTAGTATAAGACCCAAAAAGAGGGTGGAAATGTTGGTGCGTCTTATATACCGAATACAGCCATTTTTGGCTTCCCGAAGCCCTGCCCCGCCCCGCGTGTTCTGTTTTTGTACAAAACAGGTTTGTTTTTTGCAAAAACGGCGCAGAGGCTTTGGGAGGCCTGCAGAGTGCTCCTGGGGGCTGGAGAGGGCAAAAACATTTTTTTCTTGCTTACCTCTTCGAAATCTTGGTGCGTCTTATACACCGGTGCATCTTATAGTCCGAAAAATACAGTAATTAAGATGACCTCTCTAGGTTTAAGAGAATGTGAAAATGCTGAAACATTTCTTGCTTTCCAGAAGTTGCTTGACATATTTTATTTCTTACTTGCATAAATCAGAACATAGGCATTGACAAAGTATCAGTGAAATATAAACAGTTATATGAATGCTATGTTGATTATGTTGGCAATAGCAGTAGCTTAGAAAGAATAAAGCCACCATTAATCAATTATTTCTTGTTTTGAAGAAAGCAGAAACATAATCTTCATAAATGTGTAAGAAGTGATTTGGAAGGAAAAATTATAAAAACAATATAATATGGCCATAATAACCACAATAAATAAATTTCTATTTACAGACATGTAGCTGTGGACGTGGAACATTTTGCATTCATCTGCTGTTTGTTATGCTCCGAGTGTTTCAACTTGAATCTTCAGATCCAATGCTGTGGCGAAAAACCTTGAAGAACTTTGAGGTAGTTACGTCCTATTTCTTTTGTCACAAATAGACAGTTGTGGCTTCTGAAGTTTACCATACAGAATTTCTACAGTTTCAAAATTACAGAAATTTGATCATCTCATTTCTAAAATCAGTTAATAACAAGTGTTATTCCAGTATCAAATAAAAGGGTGGAGTTCCCTGAACAAATTCTCCATTATTGTTTCCTCCATTTTAGTAACTGGAATTTAACAGGGTTAGCTAAAAGACAATGTTGTTTCTCCCTATATTACATAGACATTGATATTTATTATTGTTTTTTCTCTTTAATTATATAGATATTTAAATGTGGAAAATTTATCTTAGTTATCCTTAGTCCTGGCTGATTATTGCTGTAATACCATAATGGCGAACCTATGGCATGTGTGCCAGAGGTAGCACGCGGCGCCATCTCTGCAGGCATACAAGCCGATGCCCAGGTCAACTCCACCGCACATGCCCGCGTGCCTCCCACTGGATTTTTGGGTATTTGCCAGGAGACGCACAGGCATGCACGAAGTGGTGGAGGGGTTGCGCACACATGCGTGGGGGCTGGGGAGGATGCAGTGGCCATCCCACGCCCTGTTATTGGTTCCAGGAGGCTTCAGGGAATCCTGCTAGCACCAAAACTGGGGTTGCGTGCACATGCGCGGGGGTGGGGGGCATTGCATTGTGAGTGTTGGCATGTGTGCATGCGCTATAGCGCGCACGCACTTTTGGCACCCAAGGAAAAAAAGGTTCATCATCACTGCTGTAATATATACATTAACCAAGAGAAAGATTAGGGCAGAGGATAATGTCATGTAGCTTTTAAACAATGGTAAAAACTTTGGCCCTATTATGCATGTATTATTTTATTAATATAGTTTATTTAACTTATGTGGTATTACTTCTCTTGTTCTTCAAGGGGTAGCATCACTAGTTTACGTCAAATTGAAAATTATGAGCATTGAACATATTTAATTCTCACTTCTAAAATCGAACTTGGCAACTTTTAGCATCTGTGTTTACATTCCCATAAATGAAAAAGAGAGAATGTGTACGTATATGTGTCTAATTACAAAAGATACCATTTACAGAATTCATCCATACCATAGTTGGTATTTATAGTATGCTGTTATTTTATAAACATGTATTTATTTTGTAATAAATAAATAAATTGATACAATTTTACCTTATAGTCTGGCTGCAATTATATCTTTATTTAAGAGAGCTCAACTCTGAGTAGTTCATATTCTAACCCTGCCTATTAATATTTTCTTCCAATGTTAGGTTGAGAGTTTGTTCCAGAAATACCACAGTAGGCGTAGTTCAAGGATCAAAGCGCCATCTCGTAACACCATTCAGAAGTTTGTCTCACGCATGTCAAATTCTCATACACTGTCATCTTCTAGTACATCTACATCTAGTTCAGAAAATAGGTTAGTAAATTATTCTTAAGAAATCAGTACTGCTGTTCAAAATAGTCTCCATTTTTAAAGACAACCCTGTGACTCATTGGGTCATCCTTTGAAGGTGTAGTGTGAAGTGACCAGAATGAACACTAAATTTTCCTGAATTGTATTGCTATCACACAAGTGGGCAAAAAAGAAGTGGGAGCGGGAGTACCTCCTGCTGGCTTCCCCACTGACTTAGCTTTTGGGAAGCTGGCAGGGAGCATAGAATATCACAATCACATGCCGTTAGGGACACTGCGGTACCCATAACTTTGCAAATAAAATTGGTCTGAACATTTTGGAAATTTCAATTCCACAGTAGTAATGAGTCCCAGATTTTTTTAATGGCGATGCAGTGGTTAGAATGCAGTATTGCAGACTAACTCTGCTGACTGTCAGCAGTTTGATTCTGACCGGCTCAAGGTTGACTCAGCCTTCCATCCTTCCAAGTTTGGTAAAATGAGGAGCCAGATTGTTGGGGGCAATATCCTGACTCTGTCAATCACTTAGAGAGGGCTATAAAGCACTATGAAGAGGTATATAAGTCTTAAGTGCTATTGCTATCTTTAAATTAACAGATTTTCAATACCTTCATTCAAAAATTGTGAATGCGATAACTTGGTACAAAAATAGAAACAAATAAACACAACTAGAATTTTGTAGTATTTAGGTAGATACTTGCTTTGTCATATTTTAAAAAAAGGTAAAATATTCCCATTTGGACAGTTATTGTAAGTCAACATTTTTTATTTTGTTTTCTTGCTTAATAGATTGAGACCTAATATGAAGTTTGGACTAATTTTTGTTTGTTACTACGTTTTGGGCAATATTTCTGTTTGTTCTGTTTATTTCCTTGTGTCTTGGTAGTTGTCTTTCGACATTTCTAAGCAGAGGCCTGCTGCTGCAATCACAGGGTTGTTTTCTTAAAGAGCTAGTATTTACAAGATACTATTTGGGTGCTTGATTAGAGGCTCTTAAAATGTAATAGGGTCTTTAAGACTATCTCAGCTTTTTAAAAATAAACTAGTACAGGTAGTCCATGAATTGAGACCATTCATTTAGCAACTGTTCAAAGTTATAACCATGCTGAAAAATTGACTTATGACCTGCCCTTGCACTTATGTTGACACTGAATCTCCAACTTGGGTGCTTGGCAACCAGCATGTATTTATGACGGTTGCAATGTCCTGCGGTCACATGATCATCATTTGCAGTAGAGTTTTAGAGAGTTGGTCATAGCGATTAGGAGTGTTTGTACCAAGAGCCAGACGCAGCTTGCATAAATATTGATGAGTTAAAATCCTGATTTTTCGAATGTCAGTTGAACTAATATTCTCCTTTTCGGTCGAATAAGAAAATGAAGACACAGAAACTTTTTTTTTCTGTTTGTGGCAGAGCAGATACTATGAAATTTTGTCTAGGGCTCCAATACTTTTAAATTTCAGTCTAAATATTTACTATTATTATTATATACCGTATTTTTCGGCATATAAGACGCACCTTTTTACCCCCAAAAAGAGGCTCAAAATTTGGGTGCGTCTTATATGGCGAAG
>JANHFK010002349.1:241763-253926 GCA_036250565.1 Sibynophis collaris | reverse complement strand
AAACTAGACATACCCAGTTCCTGCAAGCGTTCTTCATATGTTTTAGTCTCTAATCCCCTAATCATTTTTGTTGCTCTTCTCTGCACTCTTTCTAAAGTTTCCACATCTTTTTTGCATTGTGGTGACCAAAACTGAATGCAATATGATAAAGGAGAGCTAGAAACCCCAATGTAAACCACTGATCAGATTACAACCAAAGAATAAATAAGGAGCAATATCTGTGACAACAAAACAACAACCCCAAGCCAGTTGTCATAGATAACTTTTTTTTTTAAGTTTAACAACTGCATGTAGATTTAACAAAGTGTAAATCTGAACTAGACTAATCTAATTCTAGACTCACTTTTCTTTTCTTTTACATTCTGGGCAGGTCCCAGGCAGTGGTGGGATTCAATTTATTTTACTACTGGTTCTATGGGTGTGGCTTGGTAGGTGTGGCATGGCTTGGTGGGTGTGGCCTGGTTGGCATGGAGGGGAAGATTACTGCAAAATCCTCATTTCCTCCTGAGCTGGGACTCGGGAGGCAAAGAATAGATGGGGGCGGGGCCAGTCAGAGGTGGTATTTACTGGTTCTCCAAACTACTCAAAATTTCTGCTACAGGTTCTCCAGAACTGGTCAGAACCTGCTGAATACCATCTCTGATTTGAAAATAACTTTTGGCTTCTAGACAGATATAGCAGCTCCTAAGGAAACAGAACTTGTCTCTGAGTTTTCTCTACATAAAAACGAGAAGCGATTTACAAGATCTCTGGAAAGGAATTGTATTTATTTAAGTTTTTAGTATTTGAAATTATCGTGCTCAAATATGAAAAACGAGCATTGATTTCTCAGTTTGGTGATTTAACTGAAATATTTACATGCTGGCTATGTGTGTGTCAAATTTATTTTCTAATTTATTTTCTCACTGTCAGAATACATTTATTTACTGTAACATTTATAGTGTTACAATACAAAAGATAGAGTTGTGCCCCAAGATGCTTCAAGTACAAAATATTATCTGTTACTAATTTCTTGAACCATATATTTGGGAATTGGCACAGCCCTTGAATCCTAGGAAAAGACATAGCTACTAAGCAGTTGTCAATAGATCCTGGGTGGAAGACCATGCATGCTCTGAAGCATCTTTTCCCTTTAAACCCAAAACTATGGCAAAACTTGCCATTAAACACTACGCAAAAAAATTTCACTATCATCTTTTCCCTGTGTTCCCCAAAATGTTTTTCTGGAGGGTCTGTAATTCCTCTAGAGTAAATATTAAAAGTGTATAAGCCATAAGGTAAATCTTTACCCTTGACATTCCACAGATAGAAGCTGGTCCATCAATAAGACAAGTTCTTGGAAATTATATCTGCGTTAAATTTTGTGTAACTAGATTAGGTGCAATGGCAGTTTGACAAAAAGATGAATGCTGGTATCTAGAAAGGAATTCTGGAGCAAAACATTTCTTATATGATTGTGAACCCCTGAAAGAATATGTGCATAGCAGAAACATTTAATATGCAAAGAATTTGCAGAATGCAAAGAATTTACTGCATGCACTTACAAAATATCTATTTTACAACTTCCATCTGTTTGTACTAACCAAGTTTTAAAGTACATTCTCTCCCGGCCTTTAATAGGCTTCTAATTTTAAACTTGGAGATTTTAATATTTTAGTATTACATAATAGGCAGTTCTTAAGTTCTTTTAAATGCATTTGTTTCTAATTACTTTTTTTAAACTTTATTCTATACTGCCCAGATAGCTTTGGCTCTTGGGTGGTTTAAATGTTTAAGTAAATAAAATGAACTTGACACTTAACCTGGGTATTTTGAAGATTTCTTTAGTGTAGTATTATCTTATTTTTCTTGCTAGCATATTCCGGCAAGTGCAGGGTCCACTTTATTTAGTGTAGTATTATACTATACTAAATATATATATATATAATATTCATATTCATTTTGGAGGTGTGGCTCCTAGAGTAAGTTAATGTGGAAAGTCTGTGTGATGAAATAAAATCTATAAAGAATGTAATGCACAAGGACATATCTGAAACAGTTATATATGCTAAAAATAATTTGGGCTATATCGAATAAAAGAGAATATAGGTAGTCCTTGATAACACGACAACAATTGGGCCCAGAATTTTGCTCATAAATTGGAACAATCATTAATCCGATTCGATTCTGCAGCTATTTTTTAATCACAATCATGAAACAAGTCACCTACACAGCATGTTTTTTATGTTTTCTGCTGGAAAAACAGCAAAATCTATTACAAATTATGTTTATATGACCATGGAAAGCAATAAATGCAACCCTGCTGCCAAGCACCAAAATGTGTGCTTCATAGATCCTACAATCCTACTAGAAAAAAAATATGAAAATGTCTAATACGTGGGTTGATGAAAACATCCTATCCATAGCAAGGTTATACAGAGTAATTAAAAAATTGCACCAAAAAATTAATACTTATCCATTTGCATTATGAAAAAATATTTTGTATTGAAATATTGTAGAAGGTAGTTGTTTTGAACCTGGAAGAAAAATAAATAAATGTGATCTGCTAAATGTGATTTTTAAATGTTTATCTCTATGTATATATATATATTTTATAGTATCAAGGATGAAGAGGAACAGATGTGCCCCATTTGTTTGCTGGGCATGTTGGATGAGGAAAGTTTAACAGTCTGTGAAGAAGGCTGCAGAAATAAACTTCACCATCACTGCATGTCAATATGTACGTCACTGATATTATATGTGCACTTGAATCATAAGAATGGATTTAAAGAATAATAGCAAAGGAGGTCCTTGCCAGGAGTGGAGAAACAAAAGTAATTGCAGTCATAAGTGGTATTGTAATTGCTTGAACGTTAATGGAATTCTTTTCATAGAAGCTAGTGTCTTAGAGAAGGAATCCATTTCAATGAAATAAACATCTTTACAGAAATGTAAGGAAACGTGATTTACACTTTTAAAATACAAATATATACTGTAGAACATAATGATATTTTTTATAACAGATACAAAAAGAGATCATTATTTAAGTGGGCAGGTACAAAGCCTATGTAGTGCCTATAGAACTGTCAAACATACATTTTCGTGTTGAATTGTTTTGTAAAGATCTGGTACTTCTAGTGCCCACATTTATTGCATGTGCCTTTATGCACATTATTCTTTAGACACGTGATTATATAATTAGCTTTCTCTATGTCTGTTTGTTGTACAGTGTAAATTCTTTGCACATTTCCAAATAACTTCTGTTCTAAAATGTCCTTATGCTACTAACTTGAGAATCCATCTATTTTTCTTTGCGGACTTTGATGCAATTTTAGGGGCAGAGGAATGTAGAAGAAACAAGGAGCCCCTTATATGCCCCCTTTGTAGATCTAAGTGGAGAACACATGATTTCTATAGGTGAGGATTTATTTTATTTGAATTTGTTGTGTTGTCCATTTAATCAGCAGAATTAAACATCTAAACATTTTAAAAGCCTCATCAGTTTATTTTCAATTCAAGTTGGTTTATTACAAATGTCTGTGTATAAGCCCTTTCCATCACAATTCCAAATGATACGTTTTTACAAGCTACAATAAAATATTGTTTTACCTGAATATACTTTTTAACGAGATACACGTTCATATTTTTGAGCTGAATTAAACCTTGAAGATAACCATATTTTTATTAGCACATTATTTGGGGAAATTGAATTGTGACAAATTGATTAAATGCAGATCACGTTAAATCCTTGATTTTCCTAAAAGTTTGAAAATATCTACTCATTATTTATTTTTTTGTATATTATTTGTTTAGTCATGAATTGCCAAGCCCTGTTGATTCTCCTTCGATTGTTTGTGTGGTTCAGCAACAAACTCAGCAACCTGTACCTGGTTCACCAAGGAGGAATCAAGATAGCAATTTTAACCTAACTCATTATGGGGTTCAGCAAATTCCTGCATCCTATAAGGATTTAGCTGAGCCATGGATTCAGGTATGTTAAATTTCTAAACCTACTTAAACTATTTTTCTTTTGTCAGGTACAACTTAACACTTTATTTCAATCTGCACAAATATGTATGCTGCTGACTATATGCTTTTTGTTTTATGAATACCTGAGTACATGTTAGTTGTTTCCCCCCAGAGAACTTGCTTCCAGATTGTTACAAAATGAGTACGCAGCAAACGTCCATGGAAGATGTCAAGACAGTTACAAATAGTCCTTGAGTTACAACTACAATTGGGACTAGAAATCCAGGTGTAAATTGTTACAGTCATAAGTTGAGGCAGCTATGTGACTGGAAGTGTTTTTCTTAACATTTTCACTGCAAACTTGTTAAGTGAACACAGTGTCCATTAAGTGAACACATTGATTCAAATGGCTTTTTTGTGTGTGAGAAACTGGCAAAAAAGCCACATATTGCAGTCATGTGACCATGGAATGTTGTGACCATGGAAAGGTGACCAGTTGCCAAACCCCAACATACAGTCACATGCCCAAGGGGCACTGCAACCATTTAGAATGGCTGGGTCATAAACCATTCCATGATTGTCGTAAGTGACCAGTCATAAGTAATTTCTTCTAAGCCCTCTGCTGAAGTTCTGTCTGGATGTCCATCTAGATGTGATTTGAATAGCTATTGCACTAGAGCCGTCTATCTTACATTACCAACAGTTACATCTTACATTGTTTGCTTTCAGTTGTCAATTTTAAATTTCTTCTCATTTTATTTTTCTGTTTTATTATTAGTCATGTCTAATCATGGCGAACTATTGTTAAGGATTGTGGAGACCTGTAGCCATTCTAATTTAGTTGATGTGCTACTGTGACCAGATGTTACTACAAAATACTTCAAATTGCTTGATAGGAGTGAATTCTTTTCCCAATTCTGAAAGTCTAGAGTCCAAACGTAGTTTTGAATGGTAGACATCTGCAATAGCTGCATTAATTGTGCCCATCCTTGGAGAATGAAAATATTTGCATTCTAACTTCAGTCTATTTAGTCTACTTCAGAGTGTTTTTTAATGAACTAAATTTCTTAGTACATTTTATTTCAGCCTGTCACTGCTTCCTCTTTTTACCAAACAATGTTTAGTGCAATATTCATCCGATCTTGTTAATCTGCATTGCTTCACAGTGTATATTGAAAATAAGAATTCTTAAAAACATGCAGTACATACCTTTGTAGTCTATGCCACAAGAATTCCAATGGCTTATCTCAAGTGTACATGTACCCCTAAATATGTAATTGCTATCAGGATTTCCTTGTAATGTTGATTTTGTAATATTGATTTTTTAGGTATTTGGAATGGAATTAGTAGGTTGCCTGTTTTCTCGAAACTGGAATATACGTGAGATGGCCCTTCGACGTCTCTCCCATGATGTTAGTGGTGCTCTATTATTGGCTAATGGTGAAAGCACTGGAAATTCTGGAAGCAGCAGTGGAAACACCACAAGTCCTGGAACTCTAGGGGCAGCTAATGGGTCATCCCAGACAAATATCTCAGGAGATGTTGTTGTGGAATCCTGCTGCAGTGTACTTTCTATGGTTTGTGCTGACCCTGTCTACAAAGTATATGTTGCTGCTTTAGTAAGTAATTATTCTTTTCTAACCTTCCTTTCTAAATCATACCAGAATTTAGAAATAGGGCAGCATATTTGAGATATGGATTCTTTACTTGAGATAGAGACCCTCCAAACAAATTGTTCAAAGCAATTCATAGTAATTGCATAGTAATAGAAAATATGCCTTTTTCTATTCTCAACTTTGAAATGTATATACAATGTATATATAATGTGAAATGTATATACAAATGGACAAATCATGTTATTCTACAATATTTAACTTGAGGCTCAGGGTAAGCTCTCTCAGATAATAAAGGTTAAGGTTCTCCCTTTCCAGTTGTGGCCGAGACCAGGTGTGTGTGTGGGGGGGGTGCTCATTTCTGTTTCTTTGCCAAGGGAGCCAACGTTGTCCGAAGATATTTCAGTGGTCATCTGGCTTCTATAACTATATGCCATGTGCACAGAATGCTGCTATCTTCCCATCAAAGTGGTACCTGTTTATCTACTTGTACTTGCGTGCTTTTGAAGTGCTAGGTAGGCAGGAGCTGGGGCAAGTAAGGGAAGCTCACCCTGTCAGACAGTGTTGGGTCTCAAACCTGGCTAACAGCATTCCAGCTGATAAACTCAGTGTTTTAACCGCTGAGCCATCAAACCCTGTTTCTCTCAGATAATAAGATACTTAAACTCTGCCTTTTGATGCAGATGAGAAATAGGCCCATAGATAGTGCAGCATAATTCCAGAGTTTGTTCCATCAGATTCTGTTCATTTTTTCCCCTAGTTTAAATAATTTTACAGCAAGATAGATCTAGAAGTCAGGATCCATACATCAAGGTTTTGATGCTATACTGCTAAATTTTCCATAATGATAAACAATTTTAATGTGAAAATCATTTTAAGCCTACAATATTTCCATTTTTTATGGGCAGAAGGAAACAGCTAATATTGCACTTAGGACATTAGCTGTACTTGATATCTGATTAAAAAATGATATCTGGTTAGAAAATAAACATCATTATTTGTTTCTTTGCCAATTTCTTGAGTAGCTTGTTTAGAATATTTTTCCCTGTCCTCCTAGAATGGAAAGAGAACTAGTCTGATCCTCAGAAAATTTCTTATTTTTTTCTAATTAATTATTCTTTATGGCAAGATTCAGACAGCTGCTCAAAGTTATGCAATATTTTGAATAATTTCCATTCCAACTTTTATATACTATATTTGTAGAGTGACTTGAGAAGCCCTGTGATATTTTTGCATGTTTATTGTTTTGCTTTTTATGTGAAACACTAAATAAGAATTGCTACTGTAATCATCAAAGATTCATGGTGGCACCAACTTTTCTATTTCCTAATTCTTAGTACAATATTTGAAGTACTCACGCTGTGTAGTATTGCTGAAACCAATTCGTTAAATAAGTTGATTTTCAATATTAAGCTGCATGTATATCTGAAAGATACATGTCAGTACTTCCTTTTTACTTTAAATGTTATTCAGTTCATGAATGTATCTTTAGTTTATCCATTTGGGAGCAGATTTCTCTAAAAAGATCTGAAAGCTGATCATTGGTTTTGTCCTTACCTCGTGGACTCTTGCAACTTTGCCTTAAGCTATTCCCTTTGGTTTAGTAGCTAATGTCAATATTTGTTTGGAATCTCAGAAAAAGGAGCAAATTTTAAATGACAGAGAGGTGTGTTGTTTTACAATTGACAAATTTGTAAGCAGAAGCAATTTGTGGATAAAATGTTATTTGTAAGGTTGGTGTATTTTGTGTTCATCTTTTGGTTGCAGAAATGTATGTGGAGTTTTAAGAAGTAATGTGTTTTTTTTTTAATTATCTTCCTTTTTTTTTAAAAAAAAGAAAACATTAAGAGCCATGCTGGTGTATACTCCCTGCCATAGCCTAACAGAGAGGACAAAACTGCAACAGCTTTTGAAACCAGTTGTGGAAACCATATTGGTGAAATGTGCAGATCCCAACAGGTATAGACTTTAATCTATTCAAATATTTTAGATTAATCTCTTCAAAATTGTTTTATAGTACTGGGACAAATTCAAAGGGAATTTAGCCATTGGTGGATTTGCATGCAGTTCTATTATGAATGCATAACTCGTTGGGGGTGTTACTTGGAACCCTGACAGCATATTTGTGCTGAAAAAGTGAAAACTGTTACAAGAAAAAAAATTGAAAGAAGTAATATGTTAGCATGTTATTGTTACCTAATATGGTACTGATATATAACATTAAATTGTTCTGTACACATTACTACTAATAAATACTAATAAACCAGGATTAAAAAGTTCACGTAGTCCTCAATGAATGACCACAATTGGGACAGAATCACCATCATTGAGCAAAAGAGTCATTAAGTGAGATGTTACGTGACTGCTTTGTTTAATGACTGCAATCCTGGCACGCTCTGGTGTGATTGTTAGCAGTCTTATGGATCTTAGCAAAAAGAATTTCTTTGTTAAAAGAACAGTAACAATTACTTATAATGTATTCGGTCAGCTCTAATAATTATTCACCCCTTTATCTTATAAAATAGAGTCTTCTTCTTTTTACAGCCGCACAAGTCAACTTTCAGTTTCAACATTGATGGAGATGTGTAAAGGTCAAGCAGGAGAGTTGGCAATTGGTCGAGAAATACTTAAGTCTGGTAAACTTCATTTTTTTCTTACTTAAGAAACTTACTTAAGCAACGTTATTAATTGTATAGCAATTAATGGCACTGGACTAGAAACTGTGACACTGAATTCTAGTCCCACCTTAGGTGTCTTTGATTAGTCTAATTTCTTTCAGCCCTACAAAGAAGGCTAGAACAAACTGTTTCAGAAAATGTTGCCAAGAAAACTTCATGAACTTATCCATGTAGTCACCAGTATCAAGATGGATTTAAGGAATACATGCACTGTATAGATACTACTTCCTAGAGATGTATGAGTTAGCCTACAGCAATTTGAGATTTGGTTTGAATTTTTAGTTTAAAATATGTGTATACATATAAATCTGCCAAATCTATTTGAAACTGCAATTTATTTCAACACATAAAATCAATTCGGCAGTTTAATTTGGTGTTGTAATATTTCTACAGCTCTGTTATTTCTTTCCACCTAAATCAAATTTCACTTAGGCTTTTGAGATTAACAGTAAAATCGGGTAAATGTTAGAGATAGTTAAAACTTCAATTTAAATTTAAAAATCTACCATTAAGAAGGGCAAGATGTAATTTTTATATCAATTAAAGAATAAAGAGCTATTTTAATTCTTCAAAATGCTGTTTGTTTAAAAATCTCAATGTAATAGAGATTCGTATTTGAGTGGCTCAGATATTTGCAAGTTATATTGAGAAATTAAATAAAGCATAGGGTACATTGCTGTCACTAAAGAGGAATTCATAGCAAGAATAGATAGAAATAAAGATGAAAAAAGTCAAAGAGAATAGAGTTGCTTTTAAAGGGAGGAAAGAAGAAAAATATATAAGAAGCATTCTGTACATACACATAACAGGGAATTTAGGAAATAGCATGTTGGTGATTGCAAACATAACAAACTAGTTTGCAATAGGAGATGTAATAGGTTATAAATATTGTGCAGGAAAAAATACAAAAGGAGAGCCATCCTTAGCCAATAGCCATGAAGTACTCACTCTGACCCTACATCCTTCACCAGATTGTTGCTGTATAAGAAAACAGGAGGAGAGAGAAACAGAAAAAAGTGGGATAAAAATGTAACAAATAAATAAATGAAGTACTGATTTTGAATATAATAAAAAAGAATAAATGATGGAGATAACAAAATCTTGTTGGAATGGATACTGCTCAGAGAATAATAGAAATTAATAAACGGGCAGAAGAATTTGGAATAAGAGTAAGAAAATAAAAGAAAAATAAGTATAAAACAAGTAATGTAATTTGGTGGTGTGATAATTGGGGAACTTGATAGGCTTGTGGCAATTTTAAAGAATGGTACACATTCTGAGTGATTATATCTAGATTTATTGAATTCTACACCAAATGAACAGCTTTTTAATGTTTTCCTCTCTTTAATATGTGATGGATCATAGCATTAATCCTTATAATGGCATTTGTATCTTTGAAATAATTATGCGATGGGTAACTCATTTTGCAAGTTTCCAACAGAAGGAATGGCAGTATGGATACATTCATACATCCAATATGTTTCATATTGAGAAGGAGAATTCTGCTCATTACACTTTTTAAAAAAACCCAATGAGTTTAGAAACTCAGAATTAGTTCACAACAACAGGAATTAAAACTAGGTAAAACAACTTTATGTGTTGAAAACTGGCTTATAAGAGACACCAACTGCCAGCTCAAATAATATAATTCAATTAATTCTTCATGTAATCTTTTCTTGCAGGGTCCATTGGCATTGGGGGTATTGATTTCGTCTTAAATTGCATCCTTGGGACACAATCTGAATCAAACAACTGGCAAGCATTACTTGGACGTCTTTGTCTTATAGATCGATTGCTTTTAGAATTTCCTGGTGAATTTTATCCCCACATTGTTAGTGGAGATACCTTACAAGCTGATGCTATCATTGACAGGTAATAATTTAGAAAAACCTGCTTTTAAAAAGTTGTTCTTTAATATCAAAGTGCTAGCTGGTTTAGAAAGTCTTACGTTAAAATCTATCTTTTTTCTCTTAAATTGCTGATGTTTTAAAAAAAGGTATTTCAGAAAAATAAGTGGAAATTAACAGCTTTGTGTTCATTTTTAGGTATGAAAAGCTGTTATCTCTACTGAGCTTTGCGCTGCGGTCAATTGACAACTCCCATTCAATGGTTGGCAAATTGTCCCGGAGAATATTTTTAAGTGCTGCCAGAATGGTTGCAAGAGTACCCCAAGTATTTGTAAAACTGTTAGAAATGTTGACCATGACAAGCTCAATACATCATACAAGAATGCGTCGGCGATTGATGGCTATAGCAGACGAAATGGAAATTGCAGAAGCCATCCAGTTAGGCATGGAGCAAATGCATTCTGGGGAATGCAGGCATGAATTTGCACAGCCTCCAGTTTCTGATAACTCTCCAGAGACGCCGGAGAATACTACTCCAAGTAACACCATTCAGTTAACAGGTAAAAGTGGGAAAGGACTAGATAGTAAAAAGCGAACTGCTACGCCGGAGGACTTTTCTGACCTAATGGCTGGTATTTCACTGGGACTTCCTGTTACGGCAGGAACAACGGAACAACCAAAGCCAGCCATTCAAACAAAAAGCAGATCCCCTGGTCAATGCTTGAACTCTTCTCTCTCACCCTGTCATTCCCAAACCATATTCCCCATTTTGCCTTCCCCCTCTACCCCATCTGCACCTGCAGGAACTGATAGTCCTAAACTCAGATCTCAGGGATTTGTTCCCTGTAAAATACCTTCGTCTTCGCCTCAAATGCAGCGGAAGCTCTCTCTCCAGATTCAAAGAAACTGTGCTGAGCAAAAAGAATTGGAAAAGCTTTCCCCTGTTTTTACCCAGGCCAGGCCTCTGCCATTCAGTCATATACATAGGCCAAAGCCATCGCGACCTAAACCGTGTGACGTGAATAAACAGGGGGAAACCTCCAAAAATAGCATGTCGCTCAATTTAAATGACATATCACAGTGTGATAATAGTATTAGTACAGCTATACCAAGTGAAGAGACTGTTTTCACTCCAGTGGAAGAAAAACATAGCCAACTGGATATTAATGCAGAACTCAGTTCTAGTATGGAAGACTTACTTGAAGCTCCAGCCAATGACGGAACTGTCACGTTCAAGTCTGAAGTGGCTGTCTTGTCTCCCGAGCGTGCAGAAAATGATAACACGTATAAAGACGATGTGAATCATAATCAGAAATGCAAGGAAAAGATGGAAGCTGAAGAAGAGGAAGCTTTAGCTATTGCCATGGCCATGTCAGCATCTCAGGATGCTCTCCCAGTAGTTCCTCAGCTTCAAGTTGAAAATGGTGACGATATCATAATTATTCAACAGGACGTGAGTATTTGAGATTTTGCTATTTCTTATTGTCACTGTTGCACAATGCATTTCTGATAGCATTTTGAAGATAAATCGATTTTGTCTCTAGATATAGCGCTGTTTGAAGCAATAGAGTAATCACAATGTGAGTGCAAGGTTTCGTTGACATCCCTATTGAATGAATGCTATGAGAGACTGCAGTAGAAGCTGCAAAAAAAATGGGAACATACCTTTTTTACATAGGTGTATTCAAAATCTTTTACTATCAGTTCTGCGATAGTGGCTTGGTGGCATGGCAGGGGAAGGATACTGTAAATCTCCATTCACTTCCCACTCCAGGGGAAGGATACTGCAAAATCCCCATTCCTTCCCCAGTCCTGGGCGAAGGTTACTGCAAAATCCCCATTCCTTCCCCAGTCCTGGGGGAAGGTTACTGCAAAATCCCCATTCCTTCCCCACCCCACTAATTTGCTTTCCAGCTCCATTCTTCTGTGCAGGGCAAAAAAAGAAGACCCAGCTGATCAGCTGGGACTCGGGAGGCAGAGAATAGATAGGGGTAGTATTTACCCCTTCTCCGAACTACTCAAAATTTCCACTACTGGTTCTCCAGAACTGATCAAAACCTACTGAATACCACATCTG